>PQXK01000182.1:0-78214 GCA_004786245.1 Botrytis hyacinthi | reverse complement strand
AAAATTATTTAATAGATTTCTAATATTATTAATCAATTTATTCAAGTATTTTAATGAAAATAATCTTGTTAAAACAATCCTACAAAGTTTTCGAAACCTTATTATTTTCATTACATATTATTCAAATAGAGATCTCTCAAAATCAATAAAAGATTTCACACTCTTTAAACTAAATTATCCACATATTAATTCAAATAAAACAAATGATTTATAAATCACTTTTCAACAATCTGAATATAAATAGAATAAATCTGTCGAAGCTGAGAATTTTGATAAATTCAATAGATACAATTAACTATAATGATAAACCATCTACTATTATTTGTTTTTCTATCCAATTCACTTTAACAAATGTATAAATGTATAAATGTATAAATCTGTAAATCTATAAATCTATTGTGTGAACATAGGCTTAAGTCAAAGGCCTTTGTAGTCCATTCTAAGCGAATGCGAAGGCTAGTCCTTTCAATAGCCCTTATATAAGGGCTATTCCCTTTGTAGTCAGCTAGCTTATTAGACTGAATATGTATCAACAACTAGACCCTAGATTTAGGCTCTATGTCACTTGTATTCCACTCAAACCAACATCTATAGATCTATAAATCTCCCAATTTATAAATCTTTAAATCTGTAAATTTATAAATCTAATAAAGATATCACCTCTTCGAAGAGTCTATTATATGGACTTCCACTTGATTCGATGAAGCAAACAATACAAATCATCCAACTGCCTATACACTATTATAGTTACATCCGTGTCAGATTAGTATTATAGATCTGGTTGTAACATTGTTTACGAACTGTATATTAGGCATTCTATTATTAATCGTACCAAGAGTTTACTTCAAAGTTGATATGTCAATAAGGGTTGTATTGTGATTGATTGAGCTTTTCCAAATTGTTGGAACACGTGACTAGATCACGTTCTAATCCCACCTTCGCACGAAGTGCGTATGTGGGGTAGAACGTATATATAGCTTAGTAATGCCCCTTTGTATAAAGGGGCAGACAGAATAATAATACCTTTTTAATCCATATGCTTTTGTATATACACCCCCTTACTAGGTCAATCCAACACAAATCTGATTTACAATAATAATATATATGAAAGTGTAGAATATATTTATAAATGAACTTCGAAAGCTTTAAGTATATTTATCAATCAGATGGTTTATATAAAGCAAAGTATTATATTTGTATACAATAATATTGATGGACAAAATTCTTACTGCTTCTGGAAAGAGACAACGGCCGGGCCATTTCCAGTACCAGTAGAGGATGTCGTGCAAAAGTTTAGAGACAGAGATACGACGGTATCAGTTGCTGTTGCAAACTGACTGTCCCCAAAACACGCCCCGTTGAAAATCCCTCTCTAGTCCTGTAAATGTATTATACACCCAGGATGATTGCTTGCTCTGGACAACAAAAAGTAAACGAAGTTTCCTATCCTTCTTCTGCTACGTCGCCAGAGATTTACTGCAAAAGACTACAGAAACTTTTAGCGGTCACTATATAGGCCTCAACTAGACCAAAACTTTCGACAATTTCAAATATATCTTGCCAAGTTGAGCCAAAATGGACGAGGTCGAACATTCAGTCGTTTATTTTAGGACCCATTCCAGACTGAGACCCGGAAGACTTTCTCTCGGATCCACAGTAGTCCATAGAGATGTGCTCATAAGCCCCAAACTTGTATAATGTTGCCATTTTTCTCAACGATTACAAGGTAATCATTATTTCTAAGAGTGGCTCGACCACAAAACCCACGGCCTGTGTAAGTCTAAGACCACGAATCAACAGATATAATGCTATTACTGCTATTTGTGGGCAATAATATGCTAGTTGACTAGATAAGCTATTTAGGAACGCTTCACGTGAGCATTCAATCCTAAAAGGATACAGTGAATCGATATACTTTCACAAAAAACCCATGAGAGACAAAATCCAACCGATAGGTGAGATCACGCAAAAGGTGCTTGGAGATGGGAGATATTGCACGGAAGAACTTCGACTTTGCAACTCTATTTCTTTTGTTCAAGGGCGGTAGGGGGGCATGTGTCTGTCTTGTGTGCGGATCTTTACTTATGTATACAGAGGAACCAACATACAAGTTTCGCGTGATATGTAAACGGTATTATTAGACTTATCACTTCATGGCATTTCGAATGTTTCCAGGTAGGATCTAGGTATATCTTCTTTCAACCCCAAATTCATTCATTGCAGCATATATTCAGTAGTTGCTCATCCCTCCATTCCTTCTATACCTCGTCAATCACAATGCTAGATCAATACAATCAAGTTCTCATCTAGATAGGTTTATCTACAGAGTATGGACATTAAGAACAAAGATCAAATCATCATTGAGCACTGGGATAGTACATGTTGCTATTCGCACATAATTTTCTTTCCCTGTCCGGAGCGCAGGTCTAATCAATTACATCATGTGACCAGTAATCAAAGTGCATAGACATCTTGGAATTACAAAACAAATTACTACCCAAAAATCCACAGCGATACATATGGGCATCGATGACATCTGTGGAACCCAATAAAGAGAAGCCAGCGGGCAAATCTCTTTTCACAACATCAGCTGGCGGAGCATCTCTCTTGATTGCATTGCAAGCCGGGTCTCGAGCGCTGACATTCATCGTGAACCAGATACTTCTCCGGTATCTCTCACCCGAGCTCCTTGCCGTGTCCACACAACTTGAAGTTTACTCCATCACTGTACTTTTCTTCTCCAGAGAAAGTCTGCGTGTCGCAATACAGCGCCAGACCGACACGAGCGATGATGACTCTAAAGTCAAACAGGACAGTAATCTGTCCACAAAGGACAGATATTTGGATAGCCGAACGACTGCTGGTAAAAGCCAAGCAATCGTGAATTTGTCTTACATCTCTATTGCTCTCGGATTGGCATCTACGGTGCTTTTTGGTTGGATCTATGCCAATGCTGGGCAAACTGGCGTGGTTGAAACGCCTTATTTCCAACAATCTTTGAAACTATATGGTGTGGCTGCAATTCTAGAATTGCTGGCTGAGCCATGTTTCGTCATCGCGCAACAAAAATCGGCCTTCAAAGTCCGAGCTGCTGCGGAATCGATAGCAACAGTTTTGAGGTGCATTGTTACTTGTGCTGCTGCGGTTTGGGTTGCGCATCATCAGATAGAGTTGGGTGTACTGCCATTTGCCATTGGTCAGGGGGCATATGCCATTGCAATACTACTGGTGTACTTACTGGGCGTCTGGAACATTGCAACACGGGGCGGGTTCTCATTAATGATCAAGCCTATCTACAGGTATTTTAAATACCCTGACATAGTATAGTTTACGAAGCTAACTAATGACAGTCAGAACAAGGAGTATATTTACTCTTACCTCTCCAAACCACTCTTGTCTTTGGGAGGGAGTTTGATGGTACAATCAATGGTAAAACATGTCTTGACACAAGGCGACACGTTTCTTATAGCATCTATGGCCACCCAAACAGCCCAAGGTATCTATGCACTGGCGAGCAACTATGGTGGTCTGATTGCAAGACTAGTCTTACAGCCAATTGAGGAAATGTCCAGAAACTACTTCGGGAAGCTCCTTTCTGTCGTTGATGGAAAGCCAACCAAGGGAGCTGCCGAAAAAGCCAGCACAGACTTGCATAGGCTTCTACGTATATATCTTATATTGTCAGTTGCCATAGTTGCCGTAGGTCCAACTATCGCCCCGCTTCTATTGAACTTCATTGCTGGTCCACGATGGCAGTCGTCTGGAGCTGGCAATGTTCTTGCAGTGTATTGCTACTACATACCATTGCTTGCACTGAATGGAGTGTGCGAGGCTTTTGTAGCTGTTGTTGCAACCGAAGCCGAAGTTTACAGGCAATCTTTGTGGATGTCTGCTTTCTCTGCCGGCTTTGGTGGTGCCGCTTATCTATTTTTAGGAATATTGGATCTCGGGGCCGAAGGTCTAGTATTGGCAAATATGGCTAACATGCTCTTGCGGATCATATGGTGCGGTCGTTTCATTCTGATCTACTGCGGGCGCTATGGCGCTAAATTCACAGTTAAGGATTTGTTACCACGGCCTAGCACAATCTCACTTGGGGTTGTTACGTATGCCGCACTTACTCAGATGAGAACAACATTCACGGGTAGTTTAGTGGACATTGTCAAGAGTGGTTTGGTGGCAATAATTTTTGTGATTCTCCTGTAAGTTCTCAGCTGTAACGCCGATCTATATAAACTACTAACCATTACGCCTTGATAGAGCCACGAGCGAGAAAGGATATCTCCTCGAATGTTACCATGCAATTAAAGGGTGAATCTAAATTCTCCCAGCAAATTATCCTATAAACCTAGCTTATTGTATCTTAATCAAATGTTATCTTTGTTGCTTTTTTGGTAGTGTCCACGTTCTTGAAAAATGCACCATAAGCATCGTGAGCCTTCTTCTTGACCGTAGTACCAAACTTCAATAGTTCGTCGGGGACTGGTTGATTGGCTGCCTTGAGGACGTTGATCAAACTGAATCGACTGTTAGTAGATGATAAATCAAGATTTGGATGTTTCACTTACGCGCCAGACTGAGCCTTGTCATGCTCAGTGAACAGTGTAATTGCCAGTCCATCTTTGCCGGCTCTACCAGTTCGACCAATGCGGTGCACATAGTCTTCCACTGTAAGAGGGAAAGTGCAGTTGATAACTAACTTGACAGCAGGAATATCCAGACCTCGAGCCGCGACATCTGTAGCAACCAAAATTGGGGTGTTACCACTCTTGAAAGCCTCCAAACTTCTCGTTCTTTGCTCCTGACTCAAATCACCATGAATACCAGCAACTCGAAAGCCCTTCTGTCTAATGAAACTCTCTACTCTGGTAGCTTCCTTTTTGTACAAACAAAAGACCAGGATTCGGTCATCCTTTTGACTGCCACTTTGATACTGCTTCAATAGTTGCATAAGTCTGTATTCCTTGTCCCTGGGTTCCACAACCTCAACCTTTTGAACGATACGCGAGTTGGCTCGTAAATCTCCTGTGGGGTTGTCGCCAATTGCAATCTTCACCGGGCTGGTCATGAATGTGGCAGCCAATTCGCGAACAGACTCGGGCCAAGTCGCTGTGAACATGAGTGTCTGTCTCTTCCCAAGAGAGGGAGTAGTGTTAATAATCTTTCTGATCTCTTCCTCAAACCCTTTATCCAGCATACGATCAGCTTCGTCAAGAACGACATATCGGGCCTTGCTCAAATCTGCACATCCTTGATTGATGAGATCGTTGAGACGACCGGGAGTAGCGACAACGATATCCGCAGTTTTCAATGCCCTGATCTGCTCATCCTTGGGAACACCACCATAAACACAGACACACAAAAGACCAGATGCCTTGGCAAGCTTTACAATCTGCTCATAACTCTGCATCGCCAATTCTCGAGTCGGCGACACGACAACAGCCCTAGGACCTTTGTTTATCTGGTTCTTGGGCAAAGACGACATATAACGCACGCAAGGAACAGCGAATGCCATGGTTTTGCCCGAACCAGTCTCGGCGACACCAATTACATCGCGACCAGCGAGCAAGAACGGCCATGCGGCGGCTTGAATAGGTGTCGGAGCCTTGAAGTCTTTGAATGGGGCTCGTTGAGCAGGATCGGTGATAGGTAGGTAATCAAAATTTGTCAGCGGTCTTAGAGTAGCTGAGGTAGATAATGGGTCGGTGATGGTAATGAAGTTTGTGGTCAAGAAGGAGTCTATTTCGCTTTGTGGCAAGCCGCTCAGATTAGGATCTTCTGTGTAAGTTGTTCCATTTTGTTGCGGAGTAACGCTTGCAGAGGCTGCAGTCTGAATAGACTTGGTGCTTTCAGCCTTCTCTTCTCCTTCCTTCTTCAATGCCTTCAATCGTGCCTTTTCTGCCTTTTTAGCAGCTTTCGCATCTGCTGCAGCATTGGCATCCGACACAGGCTCAATTGTTTCGACTGCGGATTTTTCTTCTTCTTCTGTCTCCTTTTCTGCCTCTTGAGCTTTCTTCTCCTTCTTAAGTCGTTTTCTTTCTCTGCGAGCCTCTTTCGATTCTACCTCAACCTCGATTGGGGTGGATTCTGTGGCTGGCTCTTCGACATCCTTGGATTTCTTTTCCTTCTTATCCTTCTTATCTTTGCGACTTTTCTTGGAGGATATCTTTATTTCGTTATCTCCAGAATTCAATTCTGTATCTTCTATTGTACGTTTCGGCATGATTGAAATTTGCAATTGTGGTTGATTTACACAGTCAAATATATTTTCAAAAAAGCTGCAGATGGCTTGATGCTACCCTGCAGAAAAAAATTATTTAGTTCCTGACACATGATAAGATAAAGACACCTTCACCCGCTTTGCCCGATTCGCGGCTTACCTTTTTTTTTCGAAATTTAATTTGGCGAATCAAAGCATTTCAAAACATCTTGACATTTCTCTCTTCATTATTACTTATAATATCCAGTTAGATTATGGATGCCATGGTTGCCCTCTATAAGATTTGGCTACTATGGCCACTTGCAATTGTGAATTGAGTTTCCTATTTAACTCATATCGAATGCTACATCTGCTGATCCTCTTTCGTGGACCTTGCATACACCCTTCCTTGTCTTGCATCTTTATGGAATTAGCCAGACACATCATACATTATTATATGATATGATATAGTACATGTCAGGAATGTAATCAATCACTATTTCGATCATTGCTTATGGTGACTGCTAAATGTAACTGTTGGTATCTTATGCTTCATTTTAACTAAGATGTTGTGCCTAGGTACGCTGTGCGAGTGAGAGAAAACTAAACCTCCCCTGAACAGTCTGGCGAATACCCAAATTTGGAGTTGGATCAAGACAAGGTCAATTAGACCAGTCTCCTCTGCCCGTTCTGATCTTTTCTGACTTCAATAGCCTGGCATCCGATCACCGACCCGTGCTTTACCAGATCAAACAAGTACACCTTTCAATCATAATACACGTGGAAAGAAAAACCTTCATGTCCCAAATGCGCCTACTATCAATTTTTTTAAACCGTTGCTGTCTGAGACTGTGCGGGTTCCATCACTGCGTCCACGTCAATCTTTGGTATGGATGCACCAGTACCTCCGAGGTTCGTAGATTGAGATTTAGGATTCTTGGTGTAGTAATTCGAGATAGCAGATTTGATAGCATCCTCGGCAAGCATAGAGCAATGAACTGAGTGAGTGATGTTAGCATATGTAACTAGGTAAATGTAAAGTGCATAGACTTACGCTTCACAGGTGGAAGACAGAGCTCCTTTGCAATTTCTGTATTTCTCACTCGACCGGCCTCCTCGAGTGTCATTCCTCGAACCAATTCTGTCAAGTATGAAGAAGAAGCAATGGCCGAACCACAACCAAATGTCTTAAACTTCACATCGGAAATAGTATTCGTGTCTGGGTCCACTCTGATTTGCAACTTCATGACATCGCCACATGCTGGTGCGCCGACCAAGCCAGTCCCTACATCGGTATCCGTTTTTGACATACTACCAACATTTCTCGGCCGCGAATAATGATCGAGGACCTTTTCATGATATGACCTGCGACCAGTAACGAAAGATGGCGATGCAATCTGAGCTGGTAGAGGTCTGATAGCGGAGTGGCTGTTTGCCGATAACACTCTGCCGGCAACGCGGGGTGCATTTGACAAAGCTCTTCGAAACATTTTTGTGATAGGTAATGGAGTGGCGATCGGATAGGTAGGAAGATTTAGTTCGGATCAATCAAAAAATTTGATGATATGATGATATATGAATCAGGTTGAGTGTAGAACTTGATGAGATTTGATGTTATGGAGTTTAGGTAAGTAAGGTAGTATGTTTTTGATTATTATGTATCGGCGGGTGAAGCAGGTAGGTTGGGTTGTGATGGCTGTTTTGTGTATTGACTGTTTAAAGTTGGGGTAGATCTGATAATAAATTGACGGGATTTTCAAGAGGTCATCAAAGAAATAAAGGAATAAGTGGGAGCAAGGATCTGGAGGAAAGCGGGATTGGCGGAGCTCGGAGTCTCAAAGAATACCCCAAAGAGGTTTAGCGTATGTATTTAACTGCCCGAACCACCGTTATCCTGCTCACGCTGCTTATCTCACGCACTTTTGTGTCATCAAGACGGATATAAGGTGGAAATGGACCAATCACTGAGCTGTAATGATGATTAGCACGCCAACCGTTATTGCAAAAGATGGAAAAAGACCGATTGACACCGACGGAGATAAGATCGAATCAAGCCAAATAGGCCAATGAGCTGTCACCAGTCTCTGTGTGAAAATCGGACGCTGGTAAAATGAAGTGAATGACAAATGACAAATGCTCGTTATTCCCTTCTCCCATGTAAAGTAGAGTAAGTGGTGGTGGCGAGATGCAAGAGATATGGAATGCCTACCGAAAATACTCTGTACATCGAGATCGAGAGACTAACAAGTCCAACAAGTCTAAAGTCTAACCTAACCTGACCTATCCTATCCTAACCTGACCTATCCTATCCTATCCTATCCTATCCTATCCTATCCACTACTACCTAGGTAAACTCCTGGCAGACTGAAAGGCCACTCCCGTGATACCGCGATACTTTTTACCCCTCAGATTGCTTTGATCTATAGCAATCTGTGTAGTACTAGCCTACTACGCCCACCCACCTAGAATAATCTTTACGCGTTGATCGTACGAGCCCACCTGAAGCTTCTCTTTTATCGTATGTACTCACCCACTTACCTATTGCCCCACCAATTCACGAGATATCCCACCCCACCATCCATCCATCCCACCACACCAACATCAACACCACATTCCCGCTTTCCCATTTGGTTCTTAGTCTAGTAATACATACCTAGTATCATCTACGACTACACACTACCGCTACTTGTCCGGCTTGACATTCTAGCAACGTCAACACCTACCTCTCAAGGTAATCAATTCCTTGCTACTTACATAACACAGCAATCTAAAATTACAAGATACCCTAGACAAATGTCTTGTACGCATGTTGACGCAACTGGTAAGTTCCCTACAACCTCTTGACCACCAACCTAGTATCAAAACTGATGACTACTTAGAGCTGCGTCCACCAGGACCAAGCCAAGCGGTCTATCGCGAAGATTGTACACAATGTTTTGATTCCATAGTAAGCTTCATAATTTGCTTGTGGCAATTGCCCTATATTTATCTTAAAAACTTTTCTGATGGCAAAGCACAACTGACCTTAATTCTAATCTAGGATGACTCCACTGGTTTGGATGTTTGCCTGTTTTGCTTCAATGGCGGCTGCACTGGCGATAGGAACCATTCCAAGCTCCACCATACCATCAAAAATCATCCTTTGGTTCTCAATATTCGAAGAACAAAACGCCATATTGTTCGAGATGAGCCCCCTCCAAAGATGTCCAGATTAGCTATTGCTGCAGAAACCGAAGCCGATCGATTCGAGTACCATACAAAAGTTCGTTGTCATGAATGTGCGGTTGACGATGTCGATAAATCCTCCGGTAAATTACCTGCGGTTGTGGATGGTGTAATGAAAGCAAATACATTCTCAAGAAAGGAAGAAGTGAAGGCTTGGGAGCAAGAGTTTACATCGTGTGAACATATTCTCACTTTACAACAAGAAAGCGCACGTCAAATACAGTCTCAAGACCTAGGCCATTGCTCTCTTTGCGATCTCAAAGAGAACTTGTGGCTCTGCTTACATTGCGGTAATCTGGGATGCGGGCGAGCGCAATTCGGTGGACTCAAGGGACATTCCCATGGACTGGAACACAAGCAGCAGACTGGACACGCAGTTGCGGTCAAATTGGGATCAATCACTTCAGATGGCACGGCTGACGTGTACTGTTATGCATGCGACGAGGAAAGGATTGATGAAAATCTTGGGAAACACCTCGCCCATTGGGGAATCATGCTCGCCGAGCGTGAGAAGACCGAAAAGAGTTTGATGGAGATGCAAGTCGACGAAAATATGCGTTGGGAGTTCTCTATGACTGACGAACAAGGCCATGAATTGACGAAACTGTTCGGCAAAGGATTTACCGGTTTGAAGAATTTAGGCAATAGCTGTTACTTGGCAAGCGCGCTCCAGTGTCTATTTGACCTGCCTCAATTTCAAGAGCGCTATTTCTTACCAGATTCGGATCTACCTATTGTTGACGATCCTGCTCAGGACCTGGAGACGCAGTTGCGCAAATTGGCAGATGGTCTACTTTCGGGCAGATACTCGTTCCCAGATTCTGTTACCAATCAATCAGAATCGAGCGGTGTTGCAGATCAGAAGGGATTGCCACCTTCAATGCTGAAATATTTGGTAGGAAGAGGTCATGCCGAATTTTCAACCATGCGTCAACAGGATTCTTTTGAGTTTCTCCTTCACGTCTTTAAATTAATCACACGTTCTCAGCATGTAGCTCCATCCAAAGATCCCATAAGAGCTTTTCGTTTCGTCATGGAACAGCGCCTGCAGTGTCTAGGCTGCAAAAAGGTGCGATATCGCACAGACGAGCAAGATAATATATCTATTCCAGTGCCACTCAGAAAAGTACAGGCAACGGCTACTACGGATGGCGAAAAGAAGGATGAGTATGAAGCTGTAACGTTGAAGGAATGTTTAGACAGTTTCACGTCTGAGGAGATCGTAGAACTTACTTGCTCGGCATGTGGCAGTAAAGATGGGTTTTCGAAAAGATCGCTGTTCAAAACATTCCCAGAGGTTCTCGCTGTGAATGCTAGAAGATTTGTTCTCATCAATTGGGTGCCTACCAAGGTCGACGTTCCTGTCGTTATTGGAGACGAGAAATTCCTTCTAGATGATTATCAGTCACCAGGTTTGCAAGCTTCAGAAACACTTCTCCCCGATGACGACGAGTCGAATCAACCTTCGTTCACCGCAGATGCAGCCGCTTTACAACAGCTCGAGGCCATGGGATTTCCAGTGGTTCGTTGTGAGAAAGCCTTGCACGCTACTGGAAACAGTGACGCCAACGCTGCAATGGAATGGCTCTTCGCACACATGGAAGATGCAGACATCGACGTTCCACTAGATTTGAGCTCTGGCAAAGCTACATCTGCTACAGCTGACCCCGAGAAAATAGAAATGTTAGGCGCTATGGGATTTGGACCTCCGCAAGCGCGAAAGGCATTAAAAGAAACTAATGGCGACATGGAACGAGCTGTAGAATGGCTTTTTAGTCATCCAGACGACCAGGGCGAGTTTGAAGACGAGGTAGCCGCTGTCAACAGCGATGTCGCTAAAGAGGATCCTCCCGGAAGCACCGTATTGCCCGCTACATTCCAGCTACAATCTATCATATGCCACAAAGGATCTAGCATACATGCAGGGTACGTTGTCTTAATTGTTGATAGCTGAGGATATAACTAATGATATATATAGTCACTACGTCGCATTTATCCGTAAAGAGATTCCTGAAGATAAAAAGACATCGTGGGTGCTCTACAATGATGAGAAGGTGGTCAAGGCCAATGACGCCGAAGAGATGAAAAAATTTGCATATGTTTATTTCTTCAAACAAGTTGATTAAGCGAAAAAAAGGAGCATGAGATGGCATATAGCGGTTACGACTTGCAGCTGTTGAAAAGAAATGACGATGAGCATGATAATGACAATGGAGATAGCATAGTTAGTGTGCATCAAGTAAAATAAATTCATTCGGCACATGCCAGTACTATGATAAGATGAAGATGCATAAGACGCAAAAGATATCATTGACTGCCAAACCTCGCATTGACAAAAATAACCTCTACAAAGGCGCTCGCTCGGGTATCGCTTCTTATTGCTCAACCATTGGTTCCTCGGCCACATAATGCAAGTATGCACCCAACAACTTGATGCCCTCAATGTAATTTCTCTTGTCCAATTTCTCATTGATCGAATGAGCTGCATCTGTAGAGCTACCCATAGGTAAAAGGAGGACGTTCTTGCCAGTGGCCTGCTCGAAGGTTAATGTGACGGGAATACTAAGTAGAATATCAGCATTAATCACGAGTAATTCAAGTTGGAGAAAGTAACTGACCTTCCTCCCTCACGAGTCAAATCAGGCTTGACACCCCAGACTCTCTCAACAGCCTTTGCAGCGCCCGAAAAGTTCCAGTGCTTTGGGCTAGCGACCCACCATTTGCCAGCATGCTGCAAGTAGCATCGCATAGTATTCTTGCTTCCAAGCTTCTTGAATTGCTCATCAACATACTTGAAGACAAGGCGATCCACGTCCTCGGGTTCCATGTTTGGAACAGTTCGAATCGAGAACTTTCCGATGACTTTGGCGGGGATGACTGTCTTGGCACCTGGTTGAGAAAATGCACCTTCAATACCGTGAACTGACAAAGATGGATATCTCCAGCGGGCCATGAGGGTGTTCTCCTTGTCGTTGTAGATGGTGGTCTGACTACCTAATGATTCATGGAGATTATCCATAGTGAATGCAATATCACCATAAAGCGACTTCTCCTCATCTGTGAGTGGAGCGACAAGTTCGGCCAAGCCTGGTATCTGAATCTTGCCATTCGTATCTACCAGGTTGCCAAGTACCCTGACCAAATCAGTCATTGGCTCTTGAGCTGTGCCTCCAAACACTCCACTGTGGAGATCTTGCCCAGGACCTGAAATTTCAATGGAGTAATAACTGCAACCGCGAAGACCTGTTTCAAGAAAATCAGTTTCTTATTATGTCGAGAAAGGGATACTTTCAAGAGTAGTGGAAGGGAGGGAAATGATCCTCAACACAAAGAAGAAGACTGCTGAAGTGCTTACCATAAGTAAGACATGGCTTTTCAGTACCAAGCCAGTAGTTATCAGAGATACAAACAGCATCTGTATCTGCGAAAAATTTATCGGCCTCTTCCTTAATAAAGTCATCCAAGCCTTCTGAGCCATATTCTTCCATTCCTTCAAAGCACATCAACAGATTGACGGGGAAGTCAACACCGGCCTTCTGATGGGCTTCAATTGCGTTAAGCCAACCAAGAACTGGACCCTTATCATCAGTGCTTCCTCTGCCATACATTCTTCCTTTATCATCGACAGTAAGCTCGAATGGTTCTGTGGCCCATCCATCTTCTTTTCCAGCGGGTTGTACATCATAATGTCCGTATACGAGGATTGTGCGCTTCTTTTTGTCATTTCCATATCGTGCGATAACTACAGGAGGAAGATCCAGATGCTCCATTCCTGGTTGTTTGCCTAATGGTCGTTTTTCGACATGGGCACCGAGCGCAGCGAGCTCATCAGCTAAGAACTCGCCCATACGCACAACATCGGGTCTGCGTTCTTCCTCGGAGGACACAGATGGAATAGCAACTGCTTTGCGAAGTCTTTCGATAAAGTGATCCGATAGATCATCTACTTGCTTGAAGTAGCCATCGAGTTGAGGAGCCATTTTTACTTTTCGAGCTTGGTGTAACTGGATAGCGGGGGTGAGATAGGTTGAGATTCGGATTGGTGAGGGGTGAAGTTTGGGAAAACGGGATACTTTCAGGGAATTTTTATCTTCAACAAAACGAGTAAGTCTTGAACGTTGCAGAACTGTCGATATTGACTTTGTTGAGATTCGTGGTTTGATTGTGAACATGAGGTACCCTCTGAGGATATAAACTTTCGAGCTTCCTGTTTTGGTGGATGGTGGGGTAAAATGGTGTCAATGGATAATGAAGGGTGGAAGGGACCGAAGGGTGTTGAATAATATCTAATGAACTAATATCATTGGTTAACTAACATGGAGGATTTAGGCTTACAACGGCTTATAATTTAAAGCCGGTAGCTAATATTTTCTTTTGATTTTTCCAGCAAAAAAAAAAGAAAAAAAAGAAGCATGGTAAAACCTTCCATAATACGGGGCAGAGTAGTAGATGATGATTAGATGGTGACTTACAGTCGATTAGAATTATAACATCACCATTTCATTATCAATATATTACATTTATATAAAGTAATTTCAAATATATGATCTCCTCTTCATCGACAGCGTTTTTCACTCACGTCTACTGCTACATACCGGTAGTCTCACGTAGTCTAAACACATGTCGCTTATGGAGCGTATATTCACTTACTTTTCCGGACTCATCCTACTCACTGTGCTGGACCCAAATCTCTGCAACTTCAGACTAGACTTCTGGAAAACTAGAAATATCAGGATGATACGTTATGTCCCGTTCATTGCCCTCGGCCAGCAGCATTCAATGGCAACTAGATGATCGACTGCCCAATATAGATATTCGTTGTTTCATAAGTCAAGAAACATGCATCATTAGGATGTCCTCATCTCGTATTGTTTTGAGTAGCTCTCGAATTTTCTCGAATTGGGGGCGTCTTAGAATTTGAGCCTGATGCAACAAATGGTAATGCATGCACATTTTATAAGTTGTGAGCTCATGAAGGTAACATAGTCACACCAGTTTCATGTTTGAAATAGCTTGGTGTGGAAGGATGAGAACCCTGCTATTCTCGAGATGGTGGTAAGTTCAACAATCACGCTCATACACCTATTATCCTCATACCAACATTGCCATGATTATGATCACGATCACGGATAGATCGATCTCATGCATGTGTCCGCAGCGAGTGGTATTCGACCTGGAATGACAACACACAAGGACAACATAGACTCCTGCCTGCAGAACTACCGTCTATCATGTTTCTATTTTTGTTGATTGAGTTACTTCATCTGACGTGATAAATGGGAAAATTTGTGAATGTTATTCAGGCACCATGCAATTCTACTTCGATTGCATTACTTTACCGTCTCATTACACTCTTGGTCTTACTCAGCACATCCAGAAGGCTATTTTTCTTATATTATCCTTTCTCCTACTATCACTTTCCCCTTTCAAATATACTCGAAACCTATTTTGAGACGAGGCTATAACAGAGTGTGTTATCATATCACGACTTACAGTGAGGCGCAGCTCCAAAAGGTGGTGTGGGGTCACGTCACTCTCTCCATTGCATACCTCTGCAGGTGTCCAAATTCAGGTACCGCATGATATCTTCCGGTATTCAATGTACGGACTGGACAGTCTTACACTCACTAGAGACATATCTCAACTGCGTAGAGTGCCATTCCCTATTAGATCTTCAGGAACGACTAAATACATGTAGTAACGCGCTGTAAGGAGCATCCGTTTGTCACGATTGGGTGGGGGACTTTTGTACCTGCGCTGGGGGTTGCAAGATTCTCTTTTCACCGTCACGGGGAAGTACATCATTCAGCAGGAACACCGATGAGGTGCATTCTTCTGGAACATACACGGCGTCTAAGTTTCTGTCGCGCCGACAAGAAACCAAGGATGCTCGCCTCAGGTCTACTTGAAGGGGAGTTTATGGAAGGGGACACCAGATCACTTAGTGTAGAACGCAAACACCATTCTACAATATTCTAAATTGAAGTTGACTTTATCAAGAAGTTTTCTCCGATCAAAAACTTGAGAGAAACCACCGAACTAGATCGCCGACTGTGGTATGTTTGTTTTTAACAATATCAATGTGCATCCAAAACTGTGACCACTCGTGAGTTACATAAGTAGATATGTACACACTGGGGAGATGGATAATGATGGTAAGATTGGTAATATCAGCCGGTCTCCCACTGAGAGTTCATCTCATCTTCATACTGTTTCGAGGATCTCCCGCAAACAATGGAGATGGAAAATCCCCTCCCCCCTCCCCAATCTCAATCTTTGGTTGATGACGATTAACCTTAAGTGTTTCAAACGTGACCCTTTTCCAAGAATCGATAGGTCTAGAGTTCTCAACTCGTATAGAACCTATTTAGAGTAATCGACTTTCCGCTCTAGCTAGACGGTCTTCATAACAGACACATGGCAGTAGGGTTTCATTGTGTCACATCCTTGGAGAATTCCAGTGAATAGCCTTTTCTTGGTGGTTGGGTCAAGTATTTCGGGGGCCTCTTCAAGGTCGTCACGGTGGATAATGGCATGACCAACGCTACCAAAGTGGGTATCTGTACAGTGCAAGCTAAGCTATGAAGCTACTGTAAGTGCTGAGCATGCTGAGGTCGTAGCACAATCCCTCCCGATAAGTCCTCTCAGTCCTGTAACAGACCACTCGATGAACCCACACAAATCCTTCTTGACTCCATTCCCATCATCTAATTAATCAGTCACCTATCATTCTCTTGGGAAACCAACCTCTCATGCTATGGATACTATGGATACTACAACATACTTTGACGTTCCGGTCTTCCGCTGTCCACGCCATCGTAACATGAGCCAATGAAGAGCAATGAATCTCAAGAACCCCCATTCCCGATTCCTGCCCATGTCGAAGATCACTTAATCAATTTCGAACTCCATGAAAAATACATCTCAAATAAAACCGAAAAGAGGTTGCGATTAGTCAGTCTATGGTACTCCGTATGTTACGCCTCTCCCCCCCCCCAAAGGATAAGAGAAGCTTACGTTGATGATACAAAAATTTGGTAGGTATCTAAATTCTGAAGACGTATCCGGGTCCATAGGTAGGTAGTATGCATGTTCAAGAAACAGTAACTATAGCTAATTGATTGAGAAGAATATTACACCCTTACAACACATGTAACGTCTTTCTATTAGTGGTGGCATTTCGAGAGTCCGAATATGAAATCCTTTTTGGGAATCAGGTGCAGATACGCCCATATTAATCCTTACCAAGTACCACAAGTAAGTAGATACGGTGCGGTGTCCACTTTTGGATTCCCACGCCCTTGTCTCCCGGATTGTTGGGTTGAACAGAAGACGAACCACACCCATGAAATTAATAAAGTTTGAAGAAAATACATACTTTTGTCACATGTATGTAAGCAGGTAGCGAGGAAAGGCTAAAAGAATCCAAGACACAGCACGGTGGTATGGTTCGGTAAAAGAAAAAGAACAAGACGAAAGAAAAAACGTGGTCGATTATTAATATTTACTACTGACTATCGCCTTTTAGAGATCAGATCGTATAACCTCATAAAAATGTTTGTGTATACAGTATCATTTGTATTGTATCTGTCCTCATTCTGGGTGTTGAGTGCTGATGGAAAACTTCCTCAGCATCATTAGCCTGAGGACCGACGTCCTGTCTATCAGTCAGCCAGCCAGGAAATCTATATTACAATTTTGGAATATTGCGAATTTTTTGGTCCTGTTTGAAAGCCCATCTGCCGATTTACAACTGTGTCAGGAAGATAAGGTAGATGCAATATCAATTTGAGATATTCAAAGAGGGGCGCAATCTTTTTGCTTTCCAATTTTAGAGTGGGCTGAAATCACCGTTATCCTCTTCCATCAACTCGAGTTAAACGACGGGCCGCATTTGCTGGGAGTAAGAACATGGCACGCCAAGGATATAACAGGGGGAGGCAGGGGGTTCGGATGAAAAGCCCCCAGTCCATTGGTTGTGTAGCCGTGCTTATGGTGTCTTCGCTCTTTAGTCCTAGATGAGTACCCAGGCGCAGACCTTTCCAGCGAATGATAGATGCTTTCCATCTGCAAGTTTGCTGCAGACTTACAGACCAACATATTAATTCGGTCACTTTTATTTATTCTTGTCTACTCTACTGTATCATCCCATCTAGCAGCACTACACACTTACTTGACCTGCATCTACAGCCGGACAACCTAACTCGTTTCAGCAATAGGCATTCTTTTGTGATGAGTAGAAAGTTACATTTTGCATCATCTTGTTCATAAATAACATCGAACTACTTACTTTGCATAGAACTCGTGCATGGTCCATAAGCGCAAACATCAGGGGTGCCACGAGCGAAAGCTGACACTTTGAATTTGATGCGGGATCCGAAGCCATGGGGTATGATTTCTATAAGCGCCCTCAGACAAGGTCTGCAGTATGCATGGGGTTGATGGACAACGGGCAGCCTTCTACGACTTTCCTCCTCGTCTTGTCTTCTTTCTCTCTGCCTCCAACCATTCTTCTTTGTAAACATAATCGCGAAGCCAGCAATGCCCCGCGATAAGTTCTATCTTTGTGCATCTACTGCGCATTTGTCTAGGGACATTGGAAGTACATGACATATACATTTCAAAAATTATCTTACACCCTGAAGCATCGTCACCATCCCAGACTCTGCTCACCAAAGACTTCAAGTGCCGGTATTGGCTCCTGTACTGAAGCTCCCGCCCCTGACATTATCTGTTCTTTCCAAAAAGGCTGTGCAGGGCTGTAGGGATACATCTTTGTTCGTTTCCAATTTGAGGATAATCATCATGTCGAGCCTTAAAGATATCATGGACATAGATGTGGAGCCTCTTGAATCTCAAGCCTATAGAAGGAAGGAGGCCGCTCAACAACAAGCTTCTCGACCATCCATTGATCCTTCATCTCAAAGTCCCTCTCCTCAGCTTGATGATACTAAAGGAAAACTATCTATGAATCATCGAAGATCAAATCGAGTTTCAAAGTCGTCTACTCAACCTACAATATCGCGGCCCAATTCATCACGGCGGCGTAGCAGCGGTGCTGGAGAAGCCATGGACTTTTCAGCCTATCAAGGTGGCGCATCAAACCAAAGAAGCATATCGGGCAGTCCCTCACAGACATCTTCGAGAGGGGGGATGGAACCAATGGCAGATATAGTGCCTATCAAATACATACCTGTGACTGGACGTATTAGCAGAGCAAAGAAGGGTATACCAGTTCATACATGCGATGACTGTAGGAAGGTTCGTCCTTAGATTCAGTTTGCTTTCAAGCCATAAGCTAATAAAAACACAGACATTCACCAGGGCGGAGCATCTCAGGTACGGATTTGAACCTCTCAATTTGACTGTGCCATGAAGAAAGTCTTTGCGCATACCAAGACGTAGATAGTAACAGCTATTCATGTAGTCATGAGTGGTAATTGGGGTTGGAATGGACTCTTAAGAAAGAAGAATATGGACTAATTTTCGATATTTTCAACTACAGGAGACACAAACTCAGTCATGGTAAACCTGCCTATCCATGTACTTTTGAAGACTGCGAGAGAACATTTCATCGCCCGGACTTACTTGCACGTCATCTCAATCGACAGTGTGTTTCCTCCTTTCCCGCTTGAGAACATGGCTAATGAAATAAAGCGAGACACAAGGCGAGAAGGCATACAAATCCAGCGACCCAAGAAGTAGGGCCTCCTCAAGCGCATCGGAGAGTGCTCCTGTAAAGTTAGAACCTACACCTCACGGAATCCCCATGGGCCTAGGTCAGATGACTCCAGAAAATCCAATGACACCTGGAACTTCAGCGGGAACAGATCATTCTGCCCTAGCTCCGACTTTCAATACAATGACGGGGAATTTCCAACCTGTTGACTTTTCATCGGGAAGCTCTCATAGAGGGTCTATCAGTCAAGCTCAAGTGACTGACGTGGAAGTGTACACTACGGCATCACCTGGTTCGGTCCCATCTAGGTAAGATTGACCACAACTCTTATAAAATTCACTCTTTTCCGCCGGTCCGCTTAGATATCTTGATTTGTGTTGTTCATTCAATTATCTAGACGAGTTACAGGGACTGCTTGACTGACTTTAGATAGGACCTACGCTGAGATGACCCCGACCTTTAATGTACGACCTATGCCAGACTTTTCTGAGCAAGACCCTTATCGGACAACGAACTCCAGCTTCCAAGGGTTATATACCGAGGAAGTCTCCTCATTTAGTTCCTATAGCCCCCCTCATGCTCTACCACTTCTACGCATTCCAGAAGAACCTTATATGCCAAGTTTATCTTACACGCACGACAATTCACCCTGGTGTTCATCGGCTTCCGATAGCACATATTCAGAAAGCTCACGCACGGGAAGAATAGCGCACAGAGGTCGATCTGGATCGTTAGTCACAACATCTGAATGGCCTGTTACGGTTCCCAATGCGCAGTGGACCCATGGTATGGCATTTCACCACAATTTTCAAATCATGAACTGATAATGTTATACGATAGGTATGGCTAATACAGCTCAAGACCTTAGAAGTCCACCTTACGAAACAATGATGGAATCTTATGATGCACCCTACACGCCCCCTAGAATGTCACCGCCATCTCGTCAATTGCTTGATGTGCCTGCTTATAATATGGGGGGGTATTATATGGAATCAGTGGGTAATCCTCACATCTCAACATATAATAAACACTTGGCTCAGACTTTTCTTCCAGCGTCCCCTTCGCGAGTATCCGACCCCCGATTGGCAGTCCTTGATAGAAGATCGAAGGAGCTGGTGGGATACCAGCAATTAGATACACTGACGAACATCGAAACGGTCATTTCATCTCCTTCCCAGTCCGCAATCTCTAACCTCGACACCTATCTTTCTTTATATTGGAAAAATTTCGATAAAATGTTCCCAACAATTCACCGAGGAACATACGTACAAAATCAAAACTTAGCACTCACCTTCGCAATGGCTGCCATTGGCACCCAGTACCATACAAATCCCGAAGCACGAAATCACGGCGTGGAATTCAACGCTTACAGTACTAACATAATTCCTGTGGCTTTTGAATGGCCAATACAAATAATGCAAGCAATATTACTTACAGAGATATTTACTCGTTTCCGGGGTACAAAGACCACGATTCGCCTATCTCGCCAGTTCGAAGAGTTATACAATAGAGTAGGTCGATGCTGCTAAAGCCATCTTAGATATATTCATTAACGTCCGGCAGCTCTCGAACCCTTCCCCAACTTCCGATACCAACACTACCCCTACTACTACAAGCACCTCTAATGTTCTATCTAATCAGTTCAATACACGAATTAGATCTCAGGACATCCAAAGCAATTGGTTGCTCTGGGTCGACACCGAGTCACGACAACGCCTGCTATGTCTCTGCTTTATTTTCGATGTCCAACAAGCCATGTATCACCAGCAAAAGCGAGCCAGACCATATGTCGATCTCAACATACTATACACACCCTGCTCGGAAGTTCTATGGGATTCAACTAATGCAGCTGACTGGGCTACCAACAAGACACGAAGCAACGCAGAGCAGCCACTTAATGTTGTGCAACATCAGTACAACCAAGAGAACTGTGCTGAGCCTTTACATTTTGCTCAGTCACTCAACGTGTGTTTCTTGACATCTCAACTTCCCAACCGTGTCGATCCTGACCATCACTATCCAAATGATTATCAAATACACAATAACTTTCCTACAATACTCGAACTTGTAACATTATCTCCAGCATCTTCAATGGCATATACCTATATCGCGTTGTACCATACGCCACTGCACGACCTTTTGGCTGTGAGCGGGGATACCTGGGTGTTTTCTCAAAAAATCACGAATCAAACCCATTTCCGCGAAGCACAGTCACGCCTGAAAACTTGGTCATCGTCTCTAGCAGCAGCCACCGCCACACATTATGCTTGTCGCATCTTACTATCCGAGTTTTCAGCGCCATACATTCCATCTTCCAACAATAACACAACGCAACATTCTCCGGACCTCTCTCACTATTGGTCTTTGAATATCGCCGCGTTGATCTGCTGGGCATTTGGACACCGAACCAGCGGAAATAGCGGTGCTTTTACAGCTCTAGAGTTTGACACTTCTCCCGAAGCTTCGGGGGATGTACGAATTAAAGCTCTCGTGTATCTCAGTTCTATGATGGAGCTGGATATTAAGGATCTCCTGACTGGCAAGGCGACCATGCGGGGAGAAACCTCTTTTGTCATCGATGCTGTGCGCGCAAGACTAGAGATCGATAGTGTTGGAGGCCACTGTATGAGTCTTGTTGATTCTGTTTGTGTTTTGAAGCGTCTCAATGAGAACGGAAGAGGAAAGTGGTTCTAAGTTTTTTCTTCTCATCTTTTCCATGTTTATTTATTTTCTTTCGATCATTTCCTTCACCTTTCCATTTCTTTCTTAGATCAATTCTTTTGAATCGACCTTGTGCGATAAGTTTTGGGTATCTCTTCACTTCCTAACTGAGGAAGCGGATTGGCATATGTCATGCCTCAAGTAATGATGACGGATTTCTTTTCAAATTTCCTAATGTCTGGTTTCCTTCTATACACGTTTTCGTCTTCTTCATCTGGGGGGGAATATCCATTTCTTTACATTTTGTCAAGCTGTACGAGTACATTTCCTCATCTGTATTACCACCTACCTGTATCTTTTATTTCCTTCCTATATTATTATTTCCATTTCTACATTTCTCTCATGATTCCTTTCAATTTCCCGAGTTTTTGTTTCTCCTTCTGCATATGATTGATGTTAATGAGTAAAATGCATATGGTGACATATCATATCCAGATGATAGTGGTATAATCGAGGGGCTTAAGGGAGGTTTGGCTGATGGGACGGATCGCACTACATATACACATGCACATCTAATGCATAACATATTCATGATACCCCGGAGGATGCGAGAGCGAGTCGGAGCAAGGAAACAAGGAGGGGCGGGCAAGAGAGGAAGGAAAATTTGCGTCTTTGTACACTATTGCACTGCATTGCATTGCATTTGTGTTGTATTATATTGTATTGCGTTGCACCTCGCTTTTTTCGAGCATATAGATATAGATATTAAGTGTTTATATCATAAACATCCATATACACATCTATAGTATCTACAGAAACCCAATGAGCGACCACGAGCATTGCGCTAAGATAAATAAGCAAAATAAAGCAAGACAGTATCTGCAATCATCCACGCCAATACTAACTCTCCTCGAGAAATAACTTGTATTCCAAAAACTCCCTACATATCATCCAGTATCCATCAGCTTCCGAATCCCCATCTCGTACAAAACCTACCGAACCTATCCACTGCTCTATTAAGTAGCACCGCCTATCTTGAACCCTCGTCCCATCCACCCACCTATCTATCCCAACCACTGCACAATGTACATACATACATAAACACACACACACACACACACACGCATAAACATACACATCATAGACCCCGATCCCGAAAAAGAGAGAGCCCGACGCATACTGCTGTCCTCTTATGCCATGCCATGTCATGCCATGCTAGAAGGGTCTTTCAACAATACTCCGTACACAAAATTCTCGTGGCCCCGAGATAGCCCTCAGGATTCGGAAGCGAAATTCTTTTTGTACAAGATATATTTCAGATAGCAACTACCAATTCATTTGACTTAATAATGCTTTGTCACTCCCCGAACCCAAGGAATATACCCTCAAATTCTATCGCACCACAAGTCATTTCAGACCACTGCAGCAGCAGATGTGTATCGTTTCAAATAGTCGAAGTTGCACACACACTCACACTCACACACACAAAATTCAAACACCCAACATCAAATTATTGAGAATGCATTTTTATTCATTAGAGACGAGAGGAAAGCCTTTATTTACAATTTTCCAAAGTGGTACGCTTGCTTGCTTTCCTCCACTCACAATTTATCTTTCATGAATTGACTAAACCCATCATCATCAA
Organism: Botrytis hyacinthi; assembly: GCA_004786245.1. Classification (NCBI taxonomy): domain Eukaryota; kingdom Fungi; phylum Ascomycota; class Leotiomycetes; order Helotiales; family Sclerotiniaceae; genus Botrytis; species Botrytis hyacinthi. The sequence continues at coordinate 54,805 of PQXK01000182.1, read as the reverse complement.
TCAATCACTAACTAGACTAAATACCAACTAACACCAGAATGTCGGCGAAGTCAAGAGAACCATTTGTAACTTTGTAAAACGGGAACTAGAAAATTCAATGCAACAAGGGCGGGCAAGGGTACTCAGCCGGTATCAAAAAGCACAATTCACACTCTCTCCTTCTCATTTACGCTCATCCCACTTTAAACCCCTTCCTCCACATTACGCGCTCCTGGGACAAGGCAAACAAGGATCTGATAATATCTTACAGTTCAGGAAAAAGGTGTGCCTCCCAGAGTATAATCGCTGTGTCTGTCTCACCACAACCATCTCATCCAGCCACTACTTTCATCCATTTATTCCTTGTGGAATTTTGCCTTTAACTTGCCAAAAAAGCTGGTACGCTTCTTCTTTTTGTCAGCCGCGGCAGAATTAGCAGAGCTGTCTGCGGCGTTGGTGCTTGATGGGGTGGCGGATTCGGCAGAGGACTTTGCGGGGGTTAAGGTGGCATTCTCCTTTGGAGGAGTGGCTGGAGCAGAACCTGAAGTTTCAGGAACAGTTGTAGAACCCAATCCACTAGTAACAACAGGTGCAGCGTGTTCTTCGGTCGCGGGACTAGTGTGTGGTGAAACATCCCTGGAATCGATTGGCTTCGTTTCTGTTGCTATTGGTTCAGAGATGGTAGGAACGTTGGTGGATTCAACCCCTGTGGTAACAGCTGGGGCAGTAGCAGCAGAGGTACTTGGGATCTCTGTGGAGGTGACTCCACTGGTGACAACTGGAGCAGTAGAAGCAGCAGGTTCAGAAGGCTCAACAGCACTTGTTGAGTCAATCTTTGGTGCAGGTTCGCCAGTTGAGTTTTCAGGTTTGATCTCGGACAACAATTCCTTCTCGAAGGCCTTCTTGTCAAGGACAGCTTCTTCGTTGGCGGCGGCCTCTGGGCTTTGACCTGATTCAGCAATTGACTCCTTAACAACCGCAGGGGTGTCCTTGGCAGTGGATGTCTCGGGCTTGACTCCGGACAATAATTCTGCCTCAACAGCTTTCTTGTCGAGAACAGCTGCCTCGTTAGCAGCAGCTTCTGGGCTTTGACCAGACTCAACAATTGATTCTCTGACAATTTCTGGAGTGTCCTTGGCAGTTGTTTGGTCAACAGTGCCGGTAGCGTTGATCGATTTGATGGACTGTTGAACAGATTCTGGCAACTTGCTGGTCAAGCTCTCTGGAAGGTTGCTTGGAATGCTCGCAACGGTCTCTGGAAGTTTGCTTGGAATGCTTGTAACGCTCTCTGGGAGCTTGCTTGGGATAGCGGAAGCAGCAGCATATGCGGCACCTCCTACAGCGATGGCAGCTGCTCCAACAGCAGCGGCAGCCTCACCTGCTGTAACAGTCTTTTCAGACTTGGTTGTTCCTTGTCCGGCAATTCCTTCGGAAGTTGTTGGGGCAACACCAACTTCCCTCTTAAGTTCCTTCTCAACGGCACTCTTCTCAGAAACTTCGGATGGAATTGCGCTAGCCTCTGGAGCAAATCCTGCCTCTTTTTGGCTCTCCTTGACAACTTCTGGCACCTTTGTCGATTCGAGTGGAACCTTGGCGGCAAGGATTGATGTTGTGGTTTGAGGACCAGCAGATTGGATGGTTGGGTTTGTCGCATCAAATGTTCCCGCTTCATCGACTCCAGTTGGCAAGCTTGATTCGGGAATCAAGTTCTTGGTTGAAGAAGGTAAGCCGAGAATTCCAGTACCATTAAGCTCCCGCTCCGCCTGAGGAGTGACAACTGGAGGAAGGATGGGAGCATGTCCCAATGCGTCGCTGTTTTCATATGATTCCTTGTCGGTGCGAACAGCTGAGTGGATGGTGTTGGTAGTGAAGTCGCTTGATTTAGGGATCTTTTCTCCAGGCGCGAGTTTTATAGGGTTTACTCCACCAGCAAAAGCGGGGAGCGGTGAGACACCAAAAGTAGACTCGGCTTCGGATTTGGCTTTGTCTGCGGCGACAAGCTCGGGATCATCATGTACGCCAGAAGTGATATCGTTGGTGGTGAAAGAGCTTGGATGTGGAACATTCTCTCCAGGTGCGAGCTTGATAGGATTGACAGCACCATCTGCAGCGGGCAGAGGATTCACAGAGAAATCACCAGTTTCCACGGCCGCTGGAGTTTCGGGAAATGCTCCAGGCAAATCTGAAGAGCCATTTTGGGCAAGTGGGGATTTCTCTTTCTCAAGAGGAACATCCTTTGCCAATTCTGACGTAGTTGAGGTTGGGGCAACGCCAGACATAATTCCAGCGGTCGCAGGTGTATGCTTGACAATTCTATCTGTTGTGAGGACGTTGTTTAAATTTCCCGATGCGTCGTTTTCTTGAGGAGCGGTGTGATCTGTAACCCAGTTACCGTCGACGACGAACTGTGTGGTATTCAATTAGCTTTGTGAAAAATTGTGAAAAATTGACTAAGTTCGAGAGAAACGGCAGGAAGGAAAAAAAAGGAAGAAGATGGGTCAGGCTATGTTTTTAAAAGAAGGCCGGTAGTTGAACATAGCTGAAGCAAACAAACAAGCGGGGTTGGGGGAATAGGCGGGACCTAGCCTGCGTGTACAATTAATCATGCAAGCAACAGGCCTGATTATTTTTGGGAGTGAATTTTGCCAACTTCGAAGCCTGGCAAAATCAACTTCATGCGTCATAAGTGGAGGATTTTTTAAGCTGCAAGTCTCACTCGGACGCATGCTTCGAGAGTGGGAATTTGAATCACTAGGCGCATTTGACGAGCGACCTCGATTTCAATTTCGACCATGTCGCAATCATTGTGGCCATTGTGGCCATTATTGTTGTCGCCGATAAAAGCAAATTCCAATATCGCATCCAAATCATCCCCCATCTTAGGCTCACCTTGTAATAAATCTTTTCTCCAGCGTTTGCCAGTTGGACATCCTTCGAAAAGACATCGCCATTCTTTACTAATTTTTCGCTCTTGGACCAGTTATCGAATGTTCCAGTCACAAAGACCTCTTCCGCAGGATGCTCCCTAATGAGAACAAAATTGGTTAGCTACTGAAAGAATCACATTGATCACATATGGCTTGATGAAAATTTGTGCGATTGTTAAGATAACATCTTGCGCATACTGGTAGGTGTTGCAGATGATGGGGATCGGAAATGCAGAAGAGAGGAGTCTTCTCAGAACCTCGAATTTGTCATTGGACAATTGAATCGATGATTTCCAGGAGGATATAAATATAGAAGAAAAAGAAAAAAAAACTTACCACTTGAAAACAAAGCTTCCCATTTTGATGGGTATAGGGTATTCAGCAAACAAGAAGAGAAAATGTAGGTGAAGCTAATAAATGATTGAAAATGATGAATCAAAGAAGAAGTTTTGTTGATGTAGAGGAGAAAAAGCTGAAGGTGGAATAATAAGATTCGACCCTCTTGAGATTTGATTGTGTATGCGTAGTGAGTCGCAGGTAGTGGGTAGTAAATTGTAAGGTATCGATCGGTATGGTAGTAGGGTAGAAGTTGGTGGTCGGAAATTATCTGGGATTGGCGCAAAAACGGTTCAGTGCGGTTACAGATACGGACGATAGCTGGGCTTTTTGAACCAAGTTGGTAGGTACCGGTCGGTGATGAAGACTTCTCGCTGGATCTGACTCTGACTTTGATGACTCTGGCTTTGGCTTTGGCTTTGGCTTTGGCTTTGGATTTGGATTTGGATTTGACTCTGGATCTGACCCTAACTCTGACTCTGACTCTGACGCTGACTTGGACTTGGACTTGGACTTTGCCTCTGAGAATCTGACTCTGTTGGAATATTAATTGACTGATTTATGTATGTCGATAAGGGAAGAAGATATCACTGATAACCCAAGTTTTAATCTAATTTTAAATATGCGATAAGTTATGCGAGTCTTCCAAGGTTATTACGGTACGGTACGGTACTGTATGTACTCTATGGAGTGAATGGAGAAAGAAGGAATTTCAAAGTCTGATATTCTTCTTATACAATGGAATAAAATGTGTTGAGAAAGATAGCAGTAGCTAGAGGTAGTAGGCACGATATGGTATGGTCTTCATGGGATTCTTCTTCTTTGTTATCCAATCAATTTCTAATGAGGAGGCTGGAGGATAGATAAGAGAGGAGGGATTATGAGTGAGGACCTAGGGATGGGATGGGATGGGATGGATGACTGTGAGTGAGCATGAATATGAATGAGTGAGAAGAAGTGTTGCTATTTATTCTTCTCTCTGATGTGATCGTTCTGAACGATAGAACGATCGAACAAGTACAATGCAACCAACTAGGCTCTTTTGTTATCAAATGCTACCAATGCTACCAATGCCACCAATGCTACCAATGCCACCAATGCTACCATTGTTACCTATCCTTATTGATGGCTGTGTGCATATCATATGCAAGAATATGCTTGATTGCCTCATCAGCGAGAGCACCCATTCCTTAAAAGTGGCTCATGAAATCCCTAGCTGGTAATTTAAAGTGATTAATGCCAAATATTCCGGGTATCATGCATGTATGACATTGTATGTACAGACTCGAGACAGCAGAGTATCCATTTTCTACTCGAGTCGTTCCTTTTGATTACGATAGCTATGAGGGATAGCTACAGGGTACTGCGACTACAAGTAGACACTCGGAAAGTTCTTCTATGCTACTTGAATGTTAGAATGTTTGAATGTTTGAATGTTTGAATGTTTGACTGCTTGACTGCTTGACAGTTGACAGCTTGACAGCTTAATGAGACCAGTTTCCATGATATATAGATGGTGTCCTTCAATTTGAACGCTATCACTTATACGTAAAGAGCAGTAGGGCTTCATGAGAGAAACCCTTCAAAACCACCTAGTCCCTACCGGTACCTACTAGGCAGTGTATGTCATGAAGGGGGCAAAAACTTGAAAATTAGAGTTCCCTAGTAGAATGTTGAACTTGGCTGAAGCTTTCATTCGTGATGATTCTGATGATTCTGATGAAGGGGTAATCCGAAACTAAGCACTTATTCAGTAAGAAGACTTTGGGTTCTCGATAGAACGACCGGCGATGCCGCTTTTAATCACCGACCGGAATGGAAGGGAAGGGAAGGGCGATGGAAGAGGACTTTTATTTATGATTTATTAATTGCTTCTGCCTTATTATTGCGGGGAATCAAAAGTAATCAATCACGCATTGGAGCGAGTTACTAGCTACGAGCCTACTTTAGTACTACCTACCAGACAGAAACTTTATTTCACTTATCATGATTGTGTGGGAAGTATCATGAGCTTCAATTGGAGCCGATTGCCCCTTGATGTACACTCGAGTCACGATTTGAGAATCAAAGACTTGCTCATGTATGAAGGAGGTACTAGGCCTGCAAGTGACATTCACACAGGTAGTAGGTAGTAGGTAGTAGGTAGTAGGTAGTAGGTAGTAGGCCGTAGCAAATATTGTATTTTATTTATTTCGTTTTATTGGATTTTACGTCTTTCTCCATAAAAACCCCCCTCTTCCCCCCTCCAACGAAATCAATCAATGAATCCTCTACAGTCGAAGCTAATACCTAGGCATACTAGGCATACTAGGTATCTGATATCTAGTATCTAGTATCGAGTAATTATCTAGTAAGCATCTTATAGTTTTTCCTGCTGTGACCATGACGTTTTCTCAACCCCTTAATCAGGTGCTTGTACGTCGATACGCCTATACACTTGTACGCACAAAGTATCAAAGGATCAATGTATTGAAAGTCTATCAGATCATCTGTAGATACCTAGGTAATGTGGCTGGATACGAGGCATTTAAAAGACACTCATTAATATGTCATTCATGATTATCTGAGATGAGTGGTATGAGTGGTATGAGTCGTAGCTACCCAATACAAAGAATGATACTCATAAATTACCCATCCATCCATCCATCCATCCATCCATATTTCAATAGAAGGTCTGTCGCAAACAATCGGAGATTGAGCTCTCAGTGAAAAAGTCATGGTTCTTTGTTTCAATCAAATTTGGATGATGAATACCTATGAATGGCTATCTAGGGTGATTCCATATCTAACCAAGAACTAATCTCAATCACTGACAGCAAATTTAATAAGGAGAAGAAGGAGAAGAAGAAGAAGAAGGAGAAGGACATACCACGACTAAGACTATCAATTGAGCAATACCAATAATGCAGCCTTTGTTCATTGCAAATCAGAATGTCTGATATTTAAAGCTATTGAAATGAATGTTCTCACAGCTTGGACGCCAATCTTTCCTCTCTCTATATAGGATGTATTTGACCAAATATCGATAAAAAAAAGATGGGAACCCTTTCCAACACATTTGATTTATCCAATCCATTGTACATTATCTGCTACTTGACCCTTTGCTTTGTCAAGGTATCTGGGTAGAGGGAGAGACATCGAGAGAGTCCAATATTGATTGACCTTGCTATCATATCATTGTTCAACTTTCTCAAGAGATTACCTCTCGTACATGTCGACCTATTTAGTAGTATCATTATCATTATCATTATCATTGTTATTATTGACTTGATCATCCATTTGGTCGATCTTCGCACACATACATATATAATACTTACCACATACTTACACATATACCTACTACCGCGTCTCCTTCGTACATGAGAGAAGATTACCTTGCCGCACCCAAACATCAAGCATTATTCCTTCGGATCGTTTCAATTCCTTCTAGGTTTCTTCTCGAACTTTTCATCGAAGCTTCAAAAACCAATCAATTTTATTCCATCTCACTACCGCTTCCCTCCCCACATCCAAGCGAGAAGGGTTGTTACGGTAGGAAAGAGCTTCGCCATTTCCCCCCCTCCCCTCGCCTTGTCGATCAAGATACCGGTACCTTCCTTCCAGTCTCTTTAGATAACCCTTCCCCAATAACTCCTTTTAATACCCTTCATTTCAATTATCATCTCAACGCTCGCAACCTTCTACCACACCAACGCCATCTCATCTCCTACCTTGTTAGAGTCTCGTTCCAATATAGAGAGGTCGGACTCAAAGCTCAGCTATTTAATAAGGTCCTGGTAGGTGTTTACCTTTACTCCACTTTCCCCGTGGACTCTTTAATTCTAGTACAAAGTATTGAAGCTTGTACACAATAGAAAGGAAGTTGCTCTGGATACATCAATCATTTCCATCAACTTTCTAGCTGTCAGTGGCATGTCCTCTAGACGCTTCCTTCACATTGACTCATTGCATGCACTTCTCATGAGCTCTCACTAAATCGTTTTACCATCATATAGATTATACCAACTTCATTCGTCAACTTCTTCTCAATTCCGCCTTATCTGCTGTGGAATTCTCTTCTCAATTCACTCGATTACATTGTCGCAATTCTATGAATCTTCACTAGTTTGTAAACAAAGCATTGAGCTGTTTACCACACATAACGAGTTCGAATGTCACTACCGTCGGTGTACTTGACCGAAATCGAGTCCCTCAGTCAAGAAATTCTTAGAAACCAACCTACCGATATTTTACAATTCTGTGCCAACTATTTTAGTCAACGTCTAGAAACTGAGCGCACTGGGTTTCTCTCATCTCGCAATAGATCATATCGTTCCGTATCACCAGGGACAGCAAATCGGCCGAGGATGGCTGGAAACACGTTCCCTGGCCGGCTTGGAACTCACGCCAATCCTTTTGGTGGTGATGGAAATGGTTTAGGACATGAACAAGCGGTTCCCGGCAATATTTCAAAAGTCATAGAGGAGGATGAAAATGATACGATAACATCACCAACAACACCAAATTTTGGATTCTCAAAGGGAGTTCCTTCGTTTGGAGCTTCGTTTGGAGCTTCGTTTGGAGCTTCATTCGGAGGAGATGCAAGCACCGGAGACTTTCCACCATCTTCTTTCAAACCTGCGAGCGAAGGATTTCCCGAGCATTACGGCATGGGAAGGCGCACTTCTGTTTCAGCCGAATCTCTCAACCCAACAGCTTCATCCAACGATAACTGGTCTCCACCCTTTCATCAAAAAACACCGGATCAAGTAGCACGCTTGAAGAAATCAATTTCTGGAAACTTTCTTTTTAGTCATCTTGACGACGAGCAAAGCGCTCAAGTACTAGGTGCTCTCGTAGAGAAACCAATTCCTGCCGTTGGTATCAAGGTATGTGTAGCTTCAATTATTAAGCCTTTTGAACCCCACTAATTGAATCTAGGTCATCTCGCAAGGTGATCAGGGAGATTTCTTCTACGTAGTCGAGAAAGGCTCTTTTGACGTACATGTCAACTCCAGTGGCTCACTGCAACCAGGACCCGATGGTCTCGGGACCAAGGTAGCCACCATTGAGCCCGGTGGATCCTTTGGTGAACTCGCCCTTATGTATAACGCCCCCAGAGCAGCCACAGTTATATCTGCAGAGGCTTCCTGCACTCTCTGGGCTTTAGATCGTATAACTTTCCGCCGAATTCTTATGGATTCAACATTCCAGCGCCGTCGCCTCTATGAAAGTTTCCTCGAAGAAGTGCCACTTCTCTCAACTTTGACCCGTTATGAAAGGTCGAAAATCGCTGATGCTTTGGAGACTCAGAAATACCCACCTGGTACTTCAATCATAAATGAAGGAGATGCCGGAGAGGCATTCTATCTTCTTGAGAGTGGAGAGGCCGAGGCATACAAGCGTGGTGTAGAGAACCCAGTAAAATTATACCACAAAGGAGATTATTTCGGAGAATTGGCGTTACTAAATGATGCTCCCCGAGCTGCTAGTGTTGTTAGCAAAACCGAAGTAAAGGTAGCTACCCTTGGCAAGAACGGGTTCCAGAGGTTATTGGGACCGGTTGAAAGTATTATGAGAAGAACAAAATATGAAGGCGTGGAGAGCATTGATCCCCTTCACCAGAACTAAAGGATTGTTGGTTTGGAATGGATTCGTTTTATTTGATGGCGTTCAGATACAGGTTACGTTCGTTCATGAGATGATCAAATGGACTAGGGATTATTAGTGGGCAATACCTGAGATGCAGACAAGAGTCAGATTTTCAATCACTTTGCAATTGTATTATTGATGCTGTTAGCGAACTGCTTTTGAATGCTAATTAGTGTTACACCATGCATCTTTTATCCTGATGCCTCAAATCATAATCTTGGGATGTAACCTCAATGATACCAAAACCGTAGATATCAACATCTCAATAGTGGTACTAAATCTTGTCCACATTTGACCCTTCGCTATTTAGATATCATATAGTCTCAAACAGAGCCCGGCTAGTAATGTCATCCCATTTCCCTCCTCTCTATCCTATATCTTACATGCTCCCAACTCAGAATTAGCTAGCACCTGCTCTTCTCCTGTCCAGAATCTCCCTCCTAATACCTTCAGCTGCCACCTCTGTCTCCAACACCCTTCCGATGCCCTTCTTCCACCCTTCCTCTAGACCCCTAATCTCCGCCTCGGCCGCCTCCTGTGCATTCTTCCTCCCAATTACCACAAGATCAATCTCATCTTTCTTTGCGGCGACCTCCCTCTCCAACCCCTTCAATATATCCTCCAACTGCGCGTTTCCAATTAACCAAGCGTTTTTACCAAACTGATCGAGAAGAGAGAGATTGATAAGACGCGTGTTTAAATAAGTTTGAGAGGTGTAGGCTTGGGAGAGAAGAGTCTGAGCTGGGAGCGTCGAATCCGCGGGGGAGAGTGTTTCATAGCGGGTCAGGTCGATGGCTTTTAGAGGGGGTGGAGGGGTCGAAGAGGATATGCGAGCGTGTTCTGCGGTGAGGGCGGGGGAGAGATTGGAGGGGAGGAGAGCCGGGAGAGAGGGGTGTGCAGTGGATAGGGAGTCGGGCTCGAGCGAGCTGGTTATGAGGAATTCGGCGGCGGCGCGTTCGGAGGGGGTAGGTTCGATGTCGATGTATGGGAGGGATTCGTGGATTTCGTTTATGAGAGGCATTTTGGAGTGAAGTCTGGAGTAAAGTTCGAGGATTGGGGTGATGGATTATGAGGTCGAGGTATTCGATGTTAGGGAGCTTGAGATTTGGTTGAAATTTGGATAAGCTCCAATTCTAGATTATATTTTTCCTTTCGTGTTTTTAAGTATTCTCGATATAGACGGATTGTGATATATCGTAGCAACTAATTTTGAAATCGGAATATCAGTGCTTGGAAAGAATTGATGTGTTTGTTTGTTCGATATAATAAATATGAATTTCTCATGTGCAAGTCAAACACGCCTGGAAGCTTAAGATTTGCCTTGCGCGCCAGGCTCGCTCCACTAAGGGAGCTTGACTGGGAACCAAGGAACCAGCCGCCACTCCCGCCTCAAGCTTTAAGCTACCAACTCTACATTGTTCACCATGGGATGATGTATTGACATTCCCATAATTTAAAGGGAGTATATTATCATTAAGTTTACAAAGTATTGTTTGCTTTGAAATTATGGAGCGGGATCCGGAAATGAAGATCGGTCTTCTCGACGAGAACCGACGTGAGCATAGACAGAATAACTCCCGCCCAAATCGATTCTGGATGAATCTCGTTGGAGCAATTATCGTTGTCGTAACTATATTATGTTTATGTGATTCTTTCAATGGCGGGTCTTTGCGAAAGGGGCTTTGGGTATGGACCGATGGGGATTACAAAAATACCGGTAATCAACAGTATGATAGTTCAGATGGGAGTCAGTATTTACTGGGGGTTGGAAAAGCAGATATCACTGGGTACGAATCTTGCATTTTGATACCGGGATATAACACTAACACTTATTAGTCCAGTCGTGGAAATAAACATGATGGGATATGCAGATACCAAGCAAGTTGGATCGGGGTTACGACAACGCCTCTATTCTCGAGCTTTTATCGTAGGAGATATCGACCGGCCGGAAGACCGGTTCGTCTATCTCGTTCTGGATACACAATCGGGAGATACTGCTGTTAGGTATGGGATACTGGAAGGTCTCGCAAATCTAGGTAGCGATTATGCTGTGTATGGACAACAGAATGTAGCCGTGACAGGCACGCATTCTCATTCTGGTCCCGGGGCATGGCTGAATTACCTACTACCCCAAATTACCAGCAAAGGATTCAGTAAACAGAGTTATCAGGCTATAGTAGATGGAGCTGTCTTGTCTATTCAAAGAGCTCATACCAGCCTTCAACCTGGATATCTGAATGTCGGTTCGACGAAAGTTTTTGGGGCTAATATCAATCGAAGTTTATATGCCTATTTGGCAAATCCGGAAGAAGAACGAGCAAAGTACAATACTAGTACTGAGGATGATGGATCTGTCGAGAAGGACCTCACCCTTTTGAAATTCTCACGAGCTTCTGACGGGAAGAATATTGGGGTCTTGACATGGTTTCCTACACACGGAACTTCAATGCTGGGGAACAATACTCTTATTTCAGGAGATAACAAAGGTGTCGCTGCAGATCTCTTCGAAAAGAGTGTAGTTCAGGAAGACAATGCAGCTGAAGGTTTTGTAGCCGGGTTCTCGCAAGCCAATGTTGGTGATACAAGCCCGAATGTTCTTGGTGCTTGGTGTGAAGACGGATCCGGGCAGCAATGTAGTTTCGAAAACAGCACGTGCAGTGATGGTAAAAGTCAGTACTGCCATGCTCGTGGACCTTTCTTCCGTGTAAAGGATAATGGTGCATCGTCTTGCCACGAAGTTGGCAAGAGGCAATTCCAGCCTGCTAAGAAATTATACGACGAGGCTGACACAAAGTTGACTGCTGTTTCGGGATCGTCCGTGAAATCTTTCCACACATTTCAAGATATGTCAAACTTCTCCTTTCCCTTGGACAATGGAAGTTACGTTCATACGTGTCCAGCTGCTTTGGGGTATTCCTTCGCGGCTGGAACCTCTGATGGGCCAGGTGCATTTGATTTCACTCAAAATGACCCCAATACACCAAATGCTTCGCCCGTGTGGCGTGTCGTGTCTGGTCTCATCAAGGCACCAAGCAAGCAACAACAGCGTTGCCATTACCCCAAACCTATTTTGCTTGACGTTGGCGAGATCACAACACCTTATTTGTGGACACCCAATGTAGTCGATGTGCAATTACTTCGAGTCGGACAACTATTCATCATTGTCAGTCCTGGAGAAGCAACAACGATGTCTGGTCGTCGCTGGAAAGAAGCCATCCACGATTCTGCCGCATCAACCATCCTCTCAGACTCATCCTCTCCAGATCCAATCGTGGTCATCGGAGGCCCAGCTAATAGCTACACACACTACATTGCCACTCCCGAGGAATACGGGATCCAACGCTACGAAGGCGCTTCCACTCTCTACGGTCCCTACACCCTCAACGCCTACATCAACCTCACACTCTCCCACCTCCCCTTCCTAAGTCCAACCTCCATTTCGCAACCTCCACCCGGTCCGCTCCCCCCAAACAACGTCAACAGATCCCTCTCCTTCATAACCGGCGTCGTCTATGATGGCCACCCCATCTTCACCTCCTACGGTGATGTAAAAACCGACGTTTCCTCCTCCTATCCCCTTTCTTCCTCCCCCATCATAACCGCTACATTCATCGGCGCCAATCCACGCAATAACCTCCATCTCGAATCAACTTACGCCTCTATCGAAATGTTCGTCCCCGACACCTCTAAATGGGTACGAGCTCGCGACGATAGTGATTGGAGTCTCATATTCGAGTGGAGGAAAGTAAGCGAGATTCTGGGGACGAGCGAAGTAACTATCACGTGGGAGACGGAGGAGTGGGCTCAGAAGGGTCGATATCGAATTAGATATTTTGGCGATTCCAAGGTGGTGGGGGGCACGATTTCGCCGTTTGAGGGGGTGAGTGGGGTGTTTGAACTTTTGTAGTGACGGGTTTGATAGGGCTTTCCTTTGTTTTTACGGGTTATGGTTATGGTTATGGTTATGAGCATCGGACTGGGGGATTTTGGAATAGGGGCTTGAGGGAACGGGGTAATGGTATACATGCACAATTGTATTGACATAGCACGGACAGGTTAAATTTCTAATAATGTCAGGACGACAGAACGGTCAAATTTGATTGTAAATTATATTTCGATACATTGACTCCACTTGGAACATTCATACCACTGGGATTTGGATTCGAGTTCGGAGATCGATATCAATCTACATGATGAAATTGAGCGGAAACCTATATATCATATGGGACATTGTGATTCTCAATTATAACATGATTTATCTGTCTATTTATGATTTTATACTTTTTTAATTTGCTGGGTATTATACTGTATAGACAACCTCGCGCCCAAGACAACACCAAAATATGGAAAATTCCCCCAATCTCTGGTTGAAGTAAGTAACCCAATCTTCGCCAATAAACTCCATCATATCACCATGTCTCCACATTATCGTAAATTCAACTCATGGCTGCTCTCTTCAGTTTTATTCTCTCTCTTTGATCCACCTTCCATGCATCTTCGAAAAGCGTTGGCTTTACTTTTAGATCCTCCGGGGTAAGATCTAATGCTCTGACAACCTTGAATGCACCTGTACCAACGCCCATTGTCTGTCCCATGATGATACACTCACTAACACCCTCGATTCTATCTGTCTTCATGCCTGCAGCCGCATCGAAAAGATGATCTGGTGTTTTCTCAAAAGATGCAAGTTGCAACACACTATCTCTCATCTTGGAAAGACCGAAACGTGTGATACCCAAGACTTCTCCCTTGTACGTCATGACATCGGCAAGGAGTTGCATGTGACGAGGATCGATGTCCATGTCTGCCATAACGGTTGCAATTTCGTTGGCGATTGTGGAACGAGCAGCTTCAATACCGAGGACATCACGCATCTCCATGACACTGTTAGATTTGACTTTGGTGCCGTCGACACCTTCAGTTCCGATACAGGCACGGAGACCATATCCTTCGACGACGACAGTGTACTCTGGCACCGCATCTTCAGATGTGTTGATGATAGCTCTTGTGGCTTCTGGATATCCCGATATTGCCAATTCCGGCACAGCGCGCTTGAGGTGATGTACACGAAGTAGAAGATCAGAACCGCCCTCATCGAGGGAAGGTTTTCCTTTAGCTGCAGCTCCTCGAGCTGTGGTGGGAGCGCTACCATCGTGTGTAACGTTGATGAAAATGCAATTCCCTTTGACATGTAAATCCTCGCTTCGGACCTTGAGTTTCTTGTTTTTCAAAATGGTATGTGCGATATTCTCCACGGTAACTTCGATTTGCCTGTTTACCAAATATTCCGTGTCTACAGCCAGACAGATTATGGCAGATTTCGCTGACCACATATCCTCGGCGAAGTGAAGAACTTCATGCAGATAGGTCTTCTCCATACGAGCTTTGACGAGACGGGCTACTTCCAATTCTTTAGAGTTGAGCAGAGGGCATTTGACGAAAGGCGTAGCAATCGTCTTTGAAGCGTTGATGATTTCCTTAATACGGGGTACACCTGCTGTCAAGTTCATACCAGCGACACCAGCAAAATGGAAAGTTTTCAAGGTCATTTGTGTTCCCGGCTCTCCGATCGATTGTGCACCAACAGCTCCGACAGCATGGCCCGGTTCAACCTTGGCTCTGGAGTACTTTTCTAGACAAAGTTCGCAAAACTTCTTTAATGTAGTCTCGGACACCTTGGCAACTTGGTTGACATAATCTCTTGATTCTGGCCACTCGTCTTTCTCATTGTAAAGGATGCCCGTAGCTTCTGGGTCATCTACGAAATCATGAAGCCCAGCCTTCGCACGTACTCTACCCATGTGTGATGCTTTTTCCCCGATGAACTTATTGACAGCAGCAAGGAACTCTCGACCACCATCATGCTCATCCACACCGTAGTCGCTAGCATCGTCATAACTTAATGGTTCTCCATTGCGTAGTCCAAATCTTGAAAATTTGGCTTTAAATGTCGCCAAGTGTTCCGCACATTGTTTGGTAACCTCGTATGGTAGAAGTGATCTTTCCTCATTGTTCCATGTAAGAGTCTCTGCTTGAGTCCAGGTTCGCTTGAAATTAACAGGAACTGCATTTCCCTCCATGTCCAGGGGATCCAGTCCGTCGGCACCAAATTGGAACTGAACAATTCCACCACCAGAAGTTCTAACAGTGTCGTCGTATTGTGTTGACAAATCCTCCAGCGATTTCATAAGTCGTCGTGACATGTAACCTGTTTCTGCTGTTTTGACTGCGGTATCGACTAAACCTTCACGTCCGGACATAGCGTGGAAAATGAATTCATAAGGAGTCAATCCTGTGAAAAAGCTGTTCGCTACGAAACCTTTGGCAGGAGGCTGTTTAGAATGTTTCGGGAAATGAGGAAGAGTTCTATCTTGAAAGCCTTCTTGGACACGAGAACCTCCAATAATTTGTTGCCCTACCAGCGCCACCATCTGCGCAACGTTAATTGCTGAACCCTTTGATCCCGAATTAGCCATTACTAGCGGTGAGCTCGAAGCGTATAAGGTTCTCAAACACTCTTTTCCAGCTGCACCACGAACTTGACTGAGCTTGCCGGAAAGTTTAGCTTCAAGGGTCTCCTCCATACTCAAACCTGTAGATTTCTCCAATGTATTGTTCTTGAAACTTTCGATCAATTGCTCACACTCTACATAAGCAGCAGCGATCAATCTGGCTTTACTCTTGTTGAGTTGTTCGGAAGGATAGACATCACTGATTCCTATAGAGAATCCCATGTTCGTCAAATACCGAGCAGAAAGCTTAGACAGCCGATTCATGGCCACAACTGCTGCGTCTGGACCATAATCTCGCAATATGACATAGAAAATAGAGTCCTTCTTTCCAGATCCAACTGTGCTCTTATCCATGAGACCGCACATTACTTCTGAATTTCGAATCACTAGCCATCCGTCATTGGCTTCCATATCATTTGCAAACCCTGTTGGTACCATACTTGGTACGAAATCTCGACATTTTGCGTCAACGTTAACGAGAATGTTGTCTTGCTTATTTGGGCGCATGAGAATGCTGAAAACTTGTTTGCCAGTCCAAAGGGCTTGTGGTTTCAAAATGGCTGGCTCAGGAAGTTCCAAGTGAAGATTTGCGTCGACCATATACATACAAATGTTTGTGAAGGTCTTGCGATCGAAAAAGTTCTCTTTGTTGGAGAGTAAATAAGCTGCAGTGATGAAATCCTGGGTGGCAGAAATAATAGGTTCTCCATTCTTGGGGGTGGAAAGATTGTTTTTCACTCCCATAAGATTGATTGCCTCAGTCCGCGCCTCCTCTGTTTGCGGTACGTGAAGATTCATTTCGTCACCGTCGAAATCTGCATTGTATGGATTACAAACACACTCATTCAGGCGGAATGTTCTCCAGGGTCGAATTTTGGCATAATGACTCATGATACTGAGCTTGTGCAGAGATGGCTGACGATTGAAAAGTACAATATCACCATCCTCAAGATGTCTTTCAACAACGTCTCCTATCTTGAGGAATTTTGCCTCATTATCCCGTTTAGCAAATTTCAAAGATATCTTATGGTTGGAATCTTTTTTGACGATTTGTTGCGCACCAGGATGAACATTCGGTCCGTTGATAACACACTGACGCAGTTTCTCGATATTCTGTCGTTGAACCCGTTCAGGATATGTAAGATTCTTTGCCACCAAGATAGGAACGGCAACTTCGTCGATACCAAGATTAGGATCGGGAGAAATGACGGTTCGTCCAGAGAAATCCACACGTTTTCCAGACAAATTACCTCTGAAACGACCTTGCTTTCCTTTCAACCGTTGACAAAATCCTCGAATCGCCTTTCCGAAACCAGGTTGCTGAAGACCTGGAACGTCGCTATTGACATACATGGCGATTTGTAGTTGAAGAAAATCCCATTGCTCCATGATTGTTTGGACTGCCTGACCCTTGTGTAGTGCTGCTCTTAGCAAAGAGGCCATGCTAACAATCTCGGCAAGCTTGGTGGTAATATCATCCTCATTACTTCCTCCATCTTGCTGAACAGATGGCCTAATGCAGATTGGGGGTGCCGGAACGAACTGCCATAGAAACATCTCAGGGCGACCTTCAGCGGGATTGATTCCAAGAAGTTCGCAATCGCTCGGCGTAATCAACTTGAATAGGTTCAGCACCCTCAATGGGTGTAAATCCTCATAAACTTTCTTCACATGTTTCTCTAGCTCTGTATTGTGCTTCTTTGCTTCTTCGAAGGACTTTTGGTATTCAGCCATTCCGGGTGGAACTACCTTCTTAGCTGCAGTAGACTTGTTGTATTTTGTGTATTTGTCGTGTGCCAATCGAACGGGACTGATTTTTCTGATTTGACCGTTGGTAGCATTGCAATGAGGGCATTGACTTGCTTTTCGACATTGTTCGTTGATTTTCTTACAGATTTGCGTGCGCTTCAGATTATCAATACCTGGCTTTCGTAATTCTTTCAAGAATTGTCGTCGCTCGGCATCAGTGAGTAGAACTCTGGCGCATGTCTTTGAAGGTCAGCATCCGGCTACTCGCAGGGAGATCAGGCTTTCAAATTACCTTGCAAACGTTTTGTAAAATCATGATAATTAATTTCAAGTACCCAATATGAAAAGCTGGAAGCGGTAATCTGACATGTCCGAAATGACCATTGCAGTCTTGGAGGCCTTTATCACAAGTATCGCACCGCCCAGATTTGCTGGAAGTACCCTGGGAGAGCGTATTAGTAGGTAAAATTCATAGATCGAGACGGAGTTCCCCTACCAATCTTGGGTCAACAGGGCCATGTGGAATAGCAGTTCGACCAGCGTCGACATTATATAGCATTTTATTCGAAACCTCTATAACACCCTGGTTGACAATGTCTTGATTTGACTGGATTCCGAATTTCAATTCTTTGAATCGTTTCGGAATCTTGTCGACGACTTGCGCCTTAATCGACGTGCCGCTGGACATCATGGGCATACTGTTTATGTGCTACCGGCAATGATGCATAGACAGGTGAATTTATTCGAGGACGTGCTTGAAATTATGTCGAGCTTTTTTGCTATCGCATTATTGTTTCAACAGGGTCGGGATTGAGTAAAACTCGGGTTGTAGAAGTTGGTAGGCGGCGTGGTGATGATGGAGATGTCGAGTCAAATTGGTAGATTCGGATTTGATCCGCAGAAATTTTGGTATGGTTGGTTCCGAAAAAAAAAAAGGTTCAGCCTGGCAGATACACTGTAGAACCGAACCCCGCAATCATGAAGCTCAATTCAAGCTTTGCCTTATCAGGACAAGCGTCATACCTTATCTACAACGATAAGAGTTCTTCACTTCTCTACGGAGAGTACAGGGAATACTTTTTAGTTGTGGCTTGAATGCCAAAATAATGGTACAACACATACAGATGATTGCTTGCATTGAATCCGCTTAGTTGCAGCGCGGGATAGTTATGATGAAAGTTAATTGAAGATCTAGATAGCTCGATATCCATATTCATGCTCTAGTACTCCAAGATGTACTTTAACCGTCTAATTTTCATAGGATTTCTAATACCGATCGGTGGTTCGAATTGTGATTCGTCAATGGGAAGACATCGATTCTTGAACTCAGTGCGTATCATACACAATACAATATACATAGGTATATATACTACCACCTCAGACGACATCTACTATTGCTAAATCACAATGTATCGAGTTCGTACAATGATTAGGTATGTATCCGAGATTTTCAATGCCCTTGGAGCTTGAAGGTTTCTATCGAAACTTCACATCCTTTCCAAGACTAAAATCTCTCCACCACAGTGCGGCAATTTTAGATAGCTGTGTGGTTGGGATTTGATATAAAGGTATCATTAAAATATTTATGCATGAAGTATTCCTATACTCCTTTCCGAACTTAACATTCCAAACTCATCTCTTCCCTAAGAAGTCATATGCTTCCCATCCTCCCCACCGCGCAATGCAAGAAAAGCTCGTACATCCGTCACATACTGGAGTCCTTCCAAAAGGGGTACCAGATGTAGAAGATCATTATCCGTGGGATCATTGATCCACCCTTCTATGGGTATTGCATTATCTATCGAATCGTTAGCTCCATTCAATCCTCATACTAACATATATTCACCTTGATGAAACAGATAGCTCACAGGGCTATTGTCTAAAATCATAACTTTACTAAGATCAGGCTCAACAGAGCTGAGATCTTTAATAAAGGCGCCGTTTCGATAGGTACAGTGCTGTCGATAATATCGTGCAGAAAAGAATTTACGCTCTTGTTCTAGCCAATCTATGACCGGGTCTGCGTAATCCTGAAGTGATGCTGTGAAAACAACCAAGTTATACCACTTGCAAACCTGCAGATTCTGTCAGTGAAACTTCTTCATGGCACACATAGCTGCTTACACGTCGCAAAAATTCATCGCAGTATGGCCTTTTATTCACATAATACAATATTGGATGCTGAGGACCAGCGCCCCCTGCACCCATGAGATTTGTGATCTGCACTTCCACCATATGGCCAGCACTCATTCGGCCTCCATAATTCATACTGTGTATCAAGGTTTCGTCAAGGTCAAGAATAAGAGTCTTCTGGGTGAGTTTCCCCACAGGAGCATCAAGAGTATAGGATGGTTGTCGTCGAGGTATGAGGGGTCGCGGCGGTGCTGGAGCTCGTGGATATTTTGTCATGAGGAGAGAGGAAGTTGCGGAGGACGTAGGTGACTTCATCATCGCAGCAGCCATGTCGGTAGCGGACATGGAGCCGCCGGATCCATCACTCTGAGTAGTTGTTGACGATGTCTTCCGGTGCTTCCGCTGCCTCAAATTTTCATCGCTATGAAGCTTGATGCGGATGGACCTCCTCGCGGGTGAGATCTCGTCAGAACTTTGCAGGGATTTTGAACGTGTTTGCCGATTTGATGATTTCGTTGCAGAATTATCTGTCTCGCTAAGGAGCCGGTCGTTATCTGATTCAGACTCAGATGAGATGAAGGACGAGGAATTCGGCGAGGGAGGATCCCTCGATGAGGATGCGTGTACCGCCGATAGCTTCCCGTTGGCCAAATGACTTATGCTACTTTTCTCGGAAATGGGCGACCCCCCCGTCGATTGCGTACTTGAATGCCCAGTTGTGCCACCAAATAGTTTTCTGAGTTGAGATATTGGAGCGAAATGACCCCGTTCATTGTACAAGCAAGCTATAACGTATACCCCCGGCGCAACAAGAGTTGATAGCACCCATCGTATAGAGTCATAAAGCATTCTCGTTATACCCACATGTTCACTTGTATGATAAGCCATGCCTTCTTTGTGTAATAGTGGTATAGATTCGTGTATTGTATTGTCATCATCGGCATTCGAGTCTGGCGCATCCTCCTCATCCAGTCCTTTCGGCTCCTCGCTGTAAACCTCTTCCCGCGAATTCCTTCTTGATTCTGACGTAGTTACGGATGCCAATACATTTCCCAGAGAATTTGAACGCGAAAGTGAAGGAGAATGCGTAGGAGAGCCTCGCCCCGAAAGGATATTTAAAGAATTCATAATGGTTTCCGATCCATGGAGGAAGGTTTCTAGCAATCGATCATAAACAATGGAGATACGCAATAGTCCAACTAAAAACGCTAGGAGCGCAAAGCTCCAAAAGTCTATGATATAGGAGTTCGGTTCGGAAAGTATGTTTGCGTCTATTTTCCTAAAATCCCGGATGGTGTTTTCGCGCAAGTAATCGTCGACTTGAATGGAAAAATGGAAAGGAGTGAAAGGAGTGAATTATTGATATATCGTAATAGCGTATCGTTGTTAGTGTACTCGAGTAGGTATGGGGGTGCTCCGTACGGTACAGGTATATGTAAAGTACAAAGGCACAGTTGCTGCTCTGGTCCAAATAGGATCTTAGAGAATAGATTAAAACAAGCTAAACTTTTGGAGGAAATCGCTGTTCTAGATGAAGAAAATGATTGACCTCGGAAGAAATAGAGGAAGGGGAAGAGGGAGAGAATAGGAAAAAGAGTGTCGATGGAAATGAGATTGGGAAGGGGAAGGGGAATTATAAGTTAGAATGTCGATGAGGAAGAGGGAGCGGCCGAATTATAATTATCATATGAAACCGTGTTAATATCTAGGTAGGTAGGTACAGTACAGTTCAAGATTATCTACATCAACACAACACAACACAACGCAACACAACACAACGGGAAGGAGGGATTGTTCACAAGTAGGACAACACAGTTGGTGATGGCGGATGAGTGAATGGATACGAATACTCGTATACTGCGGGTTGTTGAATGCTTTCCACTTGAAGTCACTGCACTCACGCCTTTAATGCAAACTCACTGTTCAACTCCTAGACAGTTCTTGAGGAGTTACTTCCTTCTGCGTAGGTTTGGTTGGTAGGTACGGTTGGTAACTTGGTATACTTTGCATTCGATCATCTGTATGGTGAGGTTTCTCATTTTGATGGAACCTGCCCCCCTAGATTACCTACCTAGGTACGGAATAGATAGTCTTCGTTCAAGGTCAAGCTTCGCAAGGAGGCCGGTATTATCTAGTCTACTCGAGTAGTGTCTACAGAGTGAAAGAGTGAACGTAGTGAACGTAGTGGACTCTGTGCTGTACCTAGGGAGGTAGCAAAAGCATCATACAATAATCCATTTCGACTTGGGACCAAACAAAACTCTAAGATACAACAAGATAGCTAGCTGTTCATTCACATCCATTCCGAGGCTGTCTTATCTGGAAGAAGAAATAATTATTGATTTGATGTTGCTTTTTACACTGGCATTTTGCATTTTGCATTTGGATCTTGGATCTTGGATCTTCCGAGTTGCGTTAAAAAGTAATAAATCTATGATCGATCCCCTTCATCCTGAGTCACCCGTCCCCGCACTTTTAGCATTCTAGTACCAGTAGTAGGTCTGCCAAAATAAGAGATCTTCAACGAACATAATTCTTTTATGCTCTACAAAATTGAGACATCAGTGAGGATAGGAAGGATTCAACTTTCAAGGTATCCATTCAAAATTCGACATCAAGAAGCCTTCGAATACGACAGTAACCGTGACAGTATCAGTAACTCTAAGAGCATTTTATCTGATTCACCAATCAATCCCAAACAGCAAAACTTCATTGAGGGGCAATCGCACTCCGCACAAATATTCGACATCTTCAACTCCAAGCAACCACACACCACTTATTACTACTCGAAATCTTTCCCCTCGAATTTTATCCACCCGAAACTTTGATCGTCACATCCAATCTTTGAAACAAAAAAGATATGCCTCCATTTCATAGTGGAGGGTATGCGCCAAACCTTGGTGCATACTTAAAATCATTAAAGAGTCAACCAGTTGAGTCATCCATAGAAAATTTGATATCGTATGTACTTTTCCATAATCTTCAATCAACAAACAATTGACACATTTCAGACTCTTAAAACGAAGACAGATAAGGACTTCGAGATCATGCGCCATAGCCACAGCTCATTTATTACTCCAAGTTGTCGCAAAGCAAAGATGGACGGATATTACAAAACTTTTGGAACGGGTTCGGAAAGTAGGACAAAGGTTGATTGAAGCACAACCAAGGGAAATGGTCGTTAGCAATATCGTTCACAGAGTCTTGGGCATGATCAGAGACGAGGCAAAAGAGGATCGCAGCGAGGATGTTAGCGATTCAGCATCGACAAGTCAAATTGGTTCGCCAATGCGTGAGGGCTTCAGCGATGTGGCATTACCAAGGGCGTCACACAGCTCGCGGCCTCCTCTAACAACATCGCATACTTCCTATGCTGCCCAGTATAACATGCCTGTGCAGCAATCAATGTTCAACCTCCTCTCCGCTGCCCCTTCACCGGCCTCAACCCCCCCAGGAACCGCGTCTCCTCATGGCAGATCTGTGGTAGATATGACTTCACTTGCGCATAAGATGGCCTCTAGCACGAAGGATCTCAAGGCCGAAGTCATACAGGGCATCGAGGAAATTATCGAGGAACTTGATCAAGTCGATGATCAAATTTCTAGTTATGCGCAGGAGCAAATTTCCGAGAAAGAAGTTATACTCATTCACGGCTCCTCAAGGAGTGTCCAAAAGTTCCTACTGAAAGCCGCGGAAAAGAGAAATTTTATTGTAATAGTTGCTGAATCGTACCCAAATGACCATTCTACGACTCATTCTACAATTACCGGAAAAGGAGAACAAGAAACCGATGTCGATTTGGACGCAGAAACCATGTTAAAGCCACTTTCGGCTGCTGGAATTACGGTTATTGCTATAACAGACGCTGCAGTGTTTGCAGTAATGCCGAGAGTTACCAAGGTTATTTTGGCTACTCATACTGTTATTGCTAACGGTGGATTGGTAGCCGCAGCTGGGGCACGCATAATAGCAAAAGCTGCAAAGTTTCATAGGATTCCAGTCATTGTTGTTAGCGGTGTCTATAAGCTCAGTCCGGAATATCCTTTCGAGTTTGAATCGCTCATTGAATATGGCGATCCTGGAAATGTAGTTGGATTTGAGGACGGTGCGTTTGTGGATAAGGTTGAAGTCGACAATCCTCTTTTCGATTATGTCTCCCCTGATTTAGTTGAACTTTATATTACCAACTTGTAAGTTTTCACAATGTAATTCGATGAATACTACTAACAAACTCAACAGAGGAGCCCATGCACCGTCTTATCTATACAGGATAGTTGCAGAGCACTATAAACCGGAAGATATAAATTTTCACAAGCCAGAACTCCAATTGTAAATGTAACTAGGTGGTTTGAAAAATGATAATAATCTTCTACGGCTCCAATTTGATTCCACGTTCTGCACTTCTTTTGATGAGAGTAATTAATTAGGCTCTGTCTGTACAGCTTCCACTCCGAGGATAAAATCATACTGAAGAGATCCCAGCATTGATTGCGAAAGGTATGATTCTGGAGCCAGTAGTGTACGAGGAATCTATCTATGGAAAGCTTCAAAGGTATCGCAATACTAAGATGTCCGGAACTCGTACTTTGAGCCAAGCTTTAGTGGTGGAATCATCAATATCAACAACTTGATCACAATGACGTTTGTAATGCAACCAAAAAACAGTACATTCTCTTGGTGCCAATAGTCATTCTCGACTCTCTTGCTACCATGGCTGCCTTCGTTCGAACGCGTAATCCTGCAGAATGTTGACTTATCTTCTCGTTTAAGCATGTTGTGAGACGGGAGGGGGACAGAGATTGGCAGATATGAATGATTGCTGATGTGGGGGTGCTGATCTACGACAGGGCTGAATATATGGCTCTATTGAGTCGGTCAGATTGGCTTTTGTTGAAAAGCTCAAGCTATCACCATTTTCCAGGATTTTATCCAAACATTCATTTCTTGCTCTATCCTACGTTGTTGTCAAAATAGCATCTTGCCACCATTACTTCTTCATTCATCGCGATCTATAGTGTTAGAACCATGGATCAGACTGCCCCTCCTCCATATAGCGAAACCGATGTCTTTTCGAATACCAATACTACGATCCCAACTCCCACAACGACAGAAGCAGATGATGCATCAAGAGTGAATGGAAGACTCCGATCAGATTCATCATCGACTGAAAATTCGTTGATATATACTCCTCCTTACTCACCAACAGAGCCTGATGATCAACGTAAGCACCGTTATTTTAGCTCCTTGACCAGACGGTGCGCTCGTCTCGTATAGAGATTCATTTGCATATTTCATGGAAATGAGCAAGAGATCTTGGTTAGAGGTTGGAATTTTTTTTGGTGTTTTACATAGCTCACTAACCCCATGCTCTTCTAGACTCAGAAAACAATCCCAGAAATCTATCTCCTCACAACTACTTCGAGTCACGACCATTACCGCTACAATCTTCGGCTCCCAGAATTACTCAACATGAAATATGTGTTACTCCGAGAAGTGCACCAGAGGATATCCCCATCCCATCTTCCGCGCCAGACTATGGCATCACACAGCAAGATTGGTCAACCTTTGTGAACTACTTACTACCCAACCACACCCTCAATGTCAACCACGATGTTGCTGACCGCAAGCTCAAAGCTGAATTAATTGACGAGCGCATGCACAGACTTACGCTCAATGAACATGATTATTCTAGACTTGACATAAATGAAGTTCAAGCGCAGCTTCGTCATCTTCGTCACCCCGTCACTGCATCCAATACGGATTGGGTAGGACATGTAGATGAAGTGATCCAAACCTGGAACTCGGGGTTCTTTCTTCCTCGTGGATTGGAGATTCTTCGCGTTGATGTCGAACAGCCTGAGTTACTTCGGGATAGAAACGATAACATCCCTGGTTCTTGGATACCGGATGAAGAAGAGCCGCGCTTTCTCGAGCGAGATCGAGGCCGGAGATGCTTCTTGAGTCGTTATTCTATGTCTGGTCAAGGAGCTCGGGGGTTTAGATTAGGTTCCATGGTCGCGGATGATGAGGGACTTAGAATTGGAAGGAACGGTATCGTGGCCAACTCGAACGGTTTGCGTGTTGGTAACATGTTTGTTGCTGATGATAAGGGATTACGAATTGGTGGTAGTCAAGGGGTTGTAGCTGATGAGAATGGAGTTAGTATCGGGGGCCGTCAATTTGGAGGGAGAGGAAGGGGAGGTATACAAGCGCCGGAGATTAATCGAGGACGGGAACAAGACCCAGAAAGGTGGCATGGGATGAACGGATGGGGAAGAGGCGGTCTACACACGCAGGATCACCACAGAGGAGGAAGACACGAATCTGAAGGGTATCAGCGTGGACGCTCACAATTTCATCACGATCTCCATGAAAGAAAACAAAGAGATCATTCGTCTTCATCCTCGTCTTCCTCCTCATCTAGCTCCTCCAGTTCCTCCTCAACATCCCTCGCTTCCCTCCCATCCCCTGACCATCTTCCCGATCACCAACTTCCCGCCGCCAAAGAATCCCTACTAGCGTGGCTCCACCACCCCGAATACCCTACGACGCAACAAACCATTCAAAGATTAAGACAAGACATCCAATCCGCGAAAAAGAACAAGAACAAAAACAAGAAGAATCCCAATCCCAACATCGCTAATTTCGCATCCACCAAAGACCTCGCCACCCTCCGCAAAGAAGTCACCGATCTCTTACGAAAATTCAACGACGAGCAGAAATCTCAAAAAACCATTCGCAAGATTCTGCGCAAAGAACAGCGAGGGCTGAAGAAAGCACATAGGAAAGAACGGAAAAGCACACGCAAAGCGGAGCGAAAAAGCGCGAAGAAAGATAAGAAGGATAAGAAAAAGAAGGAGAAATGTAATAAAAGAGATCATTCACATAGTCTACCTTCTGCACCTATTCCCACTTATCCAGACATCCCCGAGATACCAAGCGCGAGATTTCCACCGCTTCCAAATCTTCCTGCTCCTTCATTCCACGCCCCGTTTCTTGGGATGCAGAATCCTAGTACGGCAACTACGTACGGAGGAACATGGCCTTTTCTCTCTTCTCCTCTTCCTCACCCTCAGCCTCACATTCCGCCTCACATTCTGCCTCAAGTCCCAAGATCCTCCATTCCTCTCCATCCTCCCGTTCCTTCCCCCTACGCACAAAATTCCTCACATATCTACGCTCAAGCTTCTTCTCTCCTAGCTAGCGCGACAGCCAAGGAAGCCGAAGCTAGGACTCTGGGGGTCGTTTTAGAGAGTGTGTATTTGAGTGGGAGAGAGAGGAATGGCGATGTATTGGAAAGAGAGAAGAAGAAACAAGAAGTAGAGAGGCTTCTGGAGGAATCCGGCGAGTTGAGGAGGGAGGGGAAGAGATTGATGGCGGAGGCGACACAGATGGATGGGGAGTTTGCGAGGGAGATTCAGGAGCGGGAACGGGAGGGAGACGGGGAGACGTGGGCAGGGTGGCTTGGAAATAATAGGGGTCAGAGTAGTGGGGTTTTTGGGGGGCGGGTATGAATGCGCATATTGATTGATTGATAATGGGGTATCTTTTGTATTGTATTTCGTCTAAGCGTTATTGGGTTTGTATGTTTAATCCGCGCTGAATGTTCTGAGGGCTACGTTAATAGGTTCAGGCGAACGTATTTCAATATCTAAACCCCAAGGATGTCTTGATCAGGACTTGTTCACTTGCAATCAACTATCAATTGCTCTTGTGATATGGTGTAAAAACCATATTTATATTTCCCTGATTACTTTTATTTGGTTCTGTTTCATCGACATCTAGCTACAATGTGAATAGCTCCTCCTCAACCTCATCTCATCCCATCTCGTCCCATTAATTACCTTCCTGGAACATCCAAAAGAACACCACCGTCAACTGCAATAATCTCTCCATTAACATAGTTATTCTTCGACAAGAATAACACAGCCATTGCCATTTCCTCGTCACTATATATATCATTAGCTTTCCAGCATTCTCAAAGCCAAAGAGAAAGACAAAACACATACCTTCCACCCCTCCGCATAGGCACATGACCCTTCTGCTGAACCTTCTCCTCATCCAAATAACTCTTCTGCGTCTCATCACTCTCGCCCGTCGTCATCTCACTCGGGAAGTATCCCGGCGCAATACTATTCACCCTAACGCCAATCTCCTTGAACTCATAACTCATCAACTTACTCAAATGCACCGTCGCGCCCTTGGCCGCATTATACGAGAAATGACCCTGCGCGTGTCTCATAATTCCACTCATGCTACTAATCACAATCACAGAGCTGGACATGCGTCCATGAACCTTATGAGCCGCCTGTAACAGCGGGAGAAAACAGACCGTGGTGAAATACACCGCCGAGACGTTCGTGTTAAAGGTCGTACCCCATTCCTCGAAACTTTCCGAATTGAACAGTTTATCTTTCAGCTCGACGGCGTCGGAGGAATTGGGCTCGGCTTTGGGCCCGGATATCCCCGCGCCCGCGAGGAGCAGACTGATGTACTTCTCCTTCTTGCTGATTTCGGAAACGAGGCTTTCGAGATCCTTTTTGCTGGTTACGTCACAGGGACCAATTCTAGAGGTTTGGGATTAGATACGCTAACTCATTTGACTACCGTACTGGTTGATAGGTAGATGATAGAGAAGGAGACCAGGTACAAGACTCACGGGATAATAGAACCTCCTGATGTGGGAGAGTGCTGCTTGGCTGCATTTTCTAGAGCTTCCATTCGACGACCTGTGATGTATACTTTTGCTCCATTTGCAGCTAATGTTTGGGCTGCCCTATTTGATTATCAGTACATAGTCAAATACAAATACTGCGGTTATGGAGAGAGAGAGGGGGAGAGGGAAAATACATTAATCCAATTCCAGTTCCACCTCCAGTGATGACGCAAACATCATTCTCCATAGAGAAGAGATTCTCAGCTCGAAGTTCACTTGTACCAACCATTTTGGCGTATTGAAGTTTGAAGTAGAAAGAGAGAAGATTCCAGTTTATCTTTATATTATAAAATGTAGTAGGTAGGTAGAAGAGATTAGCAAGAGTTATATACAAAATCTGAAAAAATCCATCACCTATTCTTTTGTCCCTACCTATCCTACTTATGCACCGGAGTACTTGCTCCTTGATCTGATATTTACAATGGAATGTTTGCTAGTTCCATACGTCACTGCACTTTGGTTTGCGGGCCGTTTGACGTGGGGGAAGGAATATAATATGTAGCCGCCACTGGTCGCTTGTAGCTCCCGCCAAAGCTGGAGCTAATCGTAACAACCGAGAAAGATCGATCGATGCCGAAATCATTCATTAGTGGTGGGGGGATTAGACAAAATGCATGTTTTGGGGAGAATAAGAATTACTCGAGTAGATGGCGAATTACGCATATCAATGAAGAATTCTCATTCTAGATATAAACTCCCAAGAATTTATCCATGAGATTGATTGAAAGGCACACAAGTGCTGACCTGGTATTCAAATGAAAACTTCTCACGGGTACTTCAATACTTGTATGAGATGTACACATATTTATTATCCTTTATATTCCCCAAGATATCGTGAAAATCATCATTATATTACCAAATCTGCTTCATATGTCTACTCATTCCTCATGAGCCATGGTATATTTAGAAAGGTTAACTGCATTGCGCAGTGAGTCTCCTCTCCCCTCACCTCCATTGTTATACATATTAAAGTCTTCGAGGTGGCCGAGAGGTCTTTATGATGACTCCTCAACCAAGACCTTGTTTTCTTCCAAAACCTTTGCTAGTTCTCCATTTTGATGCATTGCGACCAGAATATCACATCCACCGATGAATTCCTTGTTGACATAAAGTTGGGGTATGGTTGGCCACTCGGAGTATTCTTTGATTCCTGTTTGAAATGCACGTTAGATTCTACATAGCATGTAACAAATATTGTTATTTCTGGAGACAAACCTTGTCTCAAACCTTCATCCTCAAGTACGTTAAGAGCAGCAAACTTCTCTGGGTTCAAGCCTTGCAGACTCAAGATCTGAATAGTTGCCTTTGAGAAACCACACATTGGGTTTTCTGGTGTGCCTTTCATGAAAAGAACAACTGGCTTTGAACCAACAACTTGATCAATCTGCTTGCGAACTTCTGTAGAAAGGTATCTGGATGCGATGGGGGAGAATCGAGGGGTCGAGAATTTGGAGGCAAATACCGCGTGGCGTGCAGCTTGACGGAACATCTGATTAATGTTAATTAGTATTCCAGGTAGCATTTTCAGGTTCTCAATGAGTTAAGAAACTCGACTTACCGAAGACAACATTGGTTTGGCAATCATATTGAAATATGATATCTTATTGTACAAGGTTTGTGGAATTTGATGTATTTTTTGGTGGCCTTGCCTCTTGATTGATAATGTTTAAGAGCTTCGGAGAATGGAGGTTCGGAAGAGCTAACCATTATCGAACCAATCAATGTCTGTGGTATGTAATATTATCGATAACTGCATTCAGCCTTATGAATCAATCATTTGATAGAAAACATCCAATAACAATGAATAATGATGAGTGAATAGAGAGTATTGAATCATTCTAGATTCCTATTCTTTTATTACAAATCCCTTCTTCCGTTACTACAGCATGTAAAAACCCTCCACTCCCATACTCACTCACACAATCAATCTTCCAATTGCTTCCCAATATTCAAGTTATTCGAACTCACCAAAGTCTTATCCACCATGTTGCAAATGATCCATACCGGGCGTGACGAGCACCGAACCCGAGTATCTGGAACATCACACCCTTTCACGGCTGCGGATCATGCTTCCGATGGTAAACGTCACCTCCTCCTAGCAGCCAGTGGATCCGTCGCAACCATTAAGATCCCCAACATCCTATCCGCTTTGTCACATTATCCCAATCTCTCAATCTGTGTCATCCTTACCAAATCTGCAACCAATTTTCTTCAGGGTCAAAGCATAGAACAACCACATATCGATACTTTTCACCGATACGCCAACGTGCAAGGTGTGTTCCTGGACGAGGAAGAATGGATTCATCCATGGAAGCGTGGCCAGAGTATCTTGCACATAGAGTTGAGAAGATGGGCACACATGCTTGTCATTGCGCCATTGAGCGCTAATACGATGGCTAAGATTACGGGTGGTTTTAGCGACAATTTGCTTACGAGTGTGGTGAGAGCATGGGATACGACTGGAGAAGTGGAAGTTTCTACTCAGAATAGTGTGGATACGAATGGGGAGATGGTTTTCAGTGGCAAAAAACGAATTGTTGTAGCTCCGGCGATGAATACCGCGATGTGGAGACATCCAGTAACGAAGAGTCAAATCAAGATCTTGGAGCAGGAATGGGGTATTTGTCCTGATGGGGATGAGGGCGAGGGATGGTTTGAGGTTTTGCGACCTCAGGAAAAGGAGCTCGCTTGTGGAGATGTAGGGGATGGAGCCATGAAGGATTGGAAGGAGATTGTAACAGTAATCGAAAAGAGACTAAAACTGGAAGCATAATTGGCACTGAGAGGTGATATACTGGCAACTTTTTTTCAAAGGAATGTAACCTCCACGCACGGAGGGCCAATTCTATCTGGCTGTTGGGGGTGTCAAAAAGTGTCTTGGTGTTCTCAACAGTTTAGGCGTAAAGTTGGCGTTCGGGATATGGAATTGCATCTGATTTAAAGGTTGCCTTGGATACATTGGACTTAGTATGTTCAGCTTGATAATCCGTATTTTCCTATTGCCCTTGTTGAGATGTCGGAAAGTTAGACATTGAAAAGTCCAAATCAAAATGCAAATTCAAGTGAGACTGGAGACTAAACCTTGGATAGCTCAGAAGATTGACTGAAGATGACCTTTCCTAAGTTCAGACATTGTAATCAACGAGAACAATGACAACCGCCAGATTGCTCAAAAAGATACAGCTGTAGGTGGAGTTAAAAAGGTCACACTGAAAGCGCATAAAATCGATCATCGAATCTGAGATTAAGGCATTTTGTACCCCATGAATATCAATCTCAAGGCTAGAATCGTGACATCGGAGCCAGAAGTACGGGTGCTCATCTGCAGAATCTGGAGATAAAAATGCGAGGCCACAATGAAACTCTTACTTATATACTTATACAATTGAAAGGTCGATTGCTTCTGTTTATGGAGGAGAGTTTCATTATTGTATTTCATGTTGTGAAATTTCATTGTGAACGCGATGAACACGCGTGTCGTTCAGGTAGTCCCTTCCTCCTTTGAAATGGGATTTCCTTAAGCGACTTCCACTTTCACTTTCACTTTCGCTTTCAAAGTTCTACTACAAAATTTTCATGATCATCCAAACAACTTCATCGCCCACGAAGAGGTTCATATTTCTCTTCCAGTATAGTTCATCCCTACATACATAGTAATGTACTCAGGCGTCACGATGGCACGTCAAGCAAACCGTCAAAAAGACATTCCAGCCACCCACCGCAAATCTCCTGATGGAAGTAAAGCACATGGCGCAAAATCAAAACCCAAGACATCCAAAGTATCCAAGGCTGTATCAACACTCAAACAATCCCGAGAGCAAGCCAAGAAATCCATCGTTGTAAAACCAATTCCAAAGAATGAGGTTCGGAAAGTGCAACAGAGTGGTAAAGATACACGTCCATCTCAGCTTCCAAAGCATGCTCATGGAGCTGAATCATCTCTTCAACCCGAGGACCTTTCTTCTGCTTTCGAAGGCGAGTGTTGTGATTCCATGTACCATACTTACGAAGTAATTCAAAACTGACTCAAGACCCAGAATCCCTCGAAAAGGCCAGAACCCACATCCTGCGCGACGGAAAAGCCGCTTTTGAAGAAGCCCACACGGATCTTCTCCAAAAACTCACCGAGAACAAAGCCGCCGATCAATCCTTCCTCCAAACCATCTCCCACGACGTACGAGCTCTCAGCGCGCCATTGGCCACGCAGAAAATCCAAATGACCGTACAGCAAGAAGGTCGTCCCATTTCCGAAATCGTCGAGATTGGCAAGCGTATTGTGCAATTCAAACAGACGATCGAAGAGGAAGACAAGAAGCTCGAAGGGTATTGGAAAGAATGGGAGGATTTACAGTCTGAGTATAAGACACTTGCAACTCGGGTGTTTGGGGGCGAGATGTTTAATGAGGAGGATGCGGATGAGGGATATCATGTCGATATGCTGTTGTTGGATGCCGAATACACGGCCCAGATGAATGTCTTGATGGAAGAATTGGATGAAGTAGGAAGTGATGCGATTAAGAAGATGAAAGCTTCGGAGAAGGTATGATACTCTTTGTTTTGACTGTGCAGGAAGGCACACATACATTAATACATACACATATACTGACAAATACATTTCGTGCAGGAAATCGATGTAAAAACAGACAAAGTACGACAAAGAATTGTAGGAGCAATGATGTGGTGAACGGGGATTTATCGAAATTTGCTCACTGGTATTGAGCTGCTCGTGCTGTGGTATTTGGGATGTGATACACGATACGAACAGACACTAGCCATATTTCATATTTGCTCATACCTATGTCCCCTGGACAATCAATTTTATTGCTGTACTGTTTTGCTGGGAGGAGCTAGATAAGTTTAATACATACAATACAGTATATACCCACTCTATACATCTGTACATTAAACTCCACATAACAATCAAATCTTTCAATGAATACTCTGCATAGCGATGATTGCTTGAATCTTGACTGGTCTTCTACATGGTGCCTCTTCGATGAATCCGATCCCACTTTCCGGCCGTGTCTTGAGATCATTGACAGCCAGCTACATACCAAACTCTGGCTTGAGAACACTATAGCAATCCGCCGGAAACCGAAATATCTTAAAATCGAGAGTCGCGTCTTTGGAGTCTAGATGTAAGATTTCTGGTAATGAATTTACGCTTCCTTGAAGACATTGAAAACAATGTCTCCAAGCCAAGCACACCGAACTGCTGAAACGGGGTCAAACATAAACCTTTTCTTTCATAAAATCATTGCTGTGATATTCGCTGTTCTATCAAAAATACACAAAAAGCCAGTCACCAACGCTGATGCGGCTCTCTCTATGCAAACAGATATCTATGTCGCTGAGCCAAGCCCTCAAAAAAAGCAAACCAATCCGCGCCATAAAATAGCCAGTCATTTTTCCCCCTCCCACCGGCCAAAAGTGCAAACACGAGAGACGAAACAAGAAAAGAGGACGATCTGGCTAATTGGAGAATAAATCTCCACTGTACAAGCGAATCTCATAGCCAGAATCATCCAGAGTACCGAATTACCCGAATCCAATCGATGGAACGGGAATGACTCATGCACCAACTTCATCAATGACAACACCCCATTCGTGCTCTACGTTTCCGTACATGATATCGACCAACCATTGCTTGACCTTGGCAGCATATTCTCCGCTGTTGCCCTTAACCATGGGGATATCGATATCCTTCTCTCTGTAGTTGATTTGTGCAACGGGAACGACGAAGTATGCAGTTCCACAAGCGAAAGCCTCAATGACACGACCTTCTTTGGCGGTCTCGGCAAGCTCATCCATGGTGAAGTTGCGCTCCACGATTTCAAGCTCGGGGATACGTTCTCGGATGAGTCTGTAGTTTCGAGGTTAGAACAATTTTCAAGGCAATGAGATAAGAGGATACTTACTGCAAAACACTTCTTCTGGTAACACCGTCCAAGATGATCTTATCCTTCAAAGGAGCGGTAATCAACTGTTTCTTACCCTCCTTAGTTTCCCACACAACCATGAAGTTGCTAGCTCCAGCCTCGGTAACCATTCCATCAAGCAACCACAAAACCTGATCATAGCCACGGGCACGAGCTTCCGAGTTTGCCATCAAAGTAGGTCCATAGTTGGCTCCTACTTTTGCGAAACCGAATCCACCAGGCCAGGCACGAACACCTTCTTGACTGGCAAGAAGCTTCATTCCCTTGGGCGAATCCATTGAAGGCATGAAAGTGGAGATGATGAACATTGTACATTCCTTAGGGGCAGCAACACCAACTACGTATTCGTATTAGTGATTTTCTCTAGTGAAGATTATACTTCACATTTGACACGGCGTCAAAGTCAAAATCTAGCAAAGGGTATACTCACGTGCTCCAGCGCTACCAATCATAGTGGGTCGCAAGTAGAGGAAAGTACCAGGTTCTGGGAGCCATTTAGGACCGTCCACAGAAACCAAAGCAACGATGAGTTTCTCCAACTCCTTGGGATCGAATCCTGGCAACGAAATACGGGTAGCGGAAGTGAGCATTCGCTGACAGTTGCAATCCGGTCTGAACAATCTGAGTTTTCCGTCGAATCCACGGTACATTTTCATGCCCTCGAAACATTCAGTTGCATAACTAAAATGAGTTAATATCTATATTCGGAATACATAATTGGTCAAAAAACACAATATGTTTCTTGCTTAGGTCGTGATATGAGACGTCTGTCGAGGGATCCTATCCCATTCCACATCATCCTCAAACGAGAAAAATGGTGGCTATGGCTCAAGCGCCTTCCATCTAGCAAACAAAAAGCAACAGCGGAAAACAGCAAACAACTTACTGTAAAACAGAAGCTGTGGGAGCCAAAGAAAGATTTCCATATGGTTTTAACTCTGGTACACCCCATCCCGTCATGTTGTTCCAAACGGCTGTGACCATATGGTCGGTACATTGAGAGGCAGTATTGATGATTGGATCGCCTGCTGCAGGAACATTCATAGGTGTAGTAGTCTTGGTGACCTTCAGTAAAGATGCATCTAGATGAGGAAGAGTACCGAATTCTGTGGTTGCAATCTTTTTGGTGACGGCGGCAGCTAAGAGTTCATCGGATTGTTGAACATCTTTAGGAGGAGTTTGTGAGATTGCTGATGGAGCCATTGTGAATATGATTTATGATCTTGTGGTAACCAGATATCCAATTGATACTTGATAGAAAAAGTGAAAGAGTGTAGGAAAGTATTGATTGAAAACTTCTTAAGAAAATCTAATAGTTTTGATGTCAAAAAAAGGTTGCAGATGATCAAGAGAAATGGAATTCGTGGACAAAGAAAGGATTCCCCGAGTTTATATAGAATGAACTAAATAAATTTATTAGTAAAAGGAGTTTCGTTTGAAATTTTGAGTCACACCCCAACAAACAATTTTGGAACAATTTTACTGGAGGGACTCGAGGGAAGGAAGTGGAAGTGGAAGGGAAAGGGACCCAGGGGAGTGGGATCTAGAGACTAGAGACATGCACAGATAAGATTCTAAACTCATGAAAATATAGAAAATATAGAAAATATAACTTATCAAAATATCAAAATACCATAATACTTGACAGAGAAAACTCAAACTCAACCTTATGGCACTAGCCAATCTCTGTGGACATCCTACCCAGGTAACCGAGTAATCGAGGCGATGTATTAAAAAAGAAGCCAATCAATTATATTCTAATCCGCCGCCCACCGCCCGTTGGGGTCTACTTGGCAGACTCCCCCCATCAAATCATGGCTATATAGTATAAAAATACTTGACTGTTTAGTATGTAGATAGTACGTACGTACAAGATTTCGTATCTAGAAAGTTGTCATGAATTTTGCTGGTGGGTCACTGCAATGCATGGAAAATCAACTACTAGGTATGGAAGTAACGGCACGGAGTACATCGTAGTCAGTCGGGAAGGGCGTGTTATATCAGGAGAATAGTCAAACATTGAAGATCTCACTCCAATGAGTCCGATCATTGAGAATTCAAAAGGGAGATAGATCCATGTAAAGGGACTGCTGTCAGAAGACTGACCCCCGAGTTTGGACTTCTAAGCATAATAAAGTGTGTTTTGGCGAGGAATGATGGATTGTATGTAACACACGGCTTATGGGATTCTTGCTGCGGTTCATTGTCCGGAACGGAGCCGGACTGCAGACGTTGATGATAAGAAGAGGGCGTTGAAAGATGTGGATGTGGATGTGGATGAGAACGTACAGTATGGGCATGGTGGGACATATCAGATATGATGTCGTCCATTTTGCACATTTTCATTCTTTCCAATAAAAATGGATGAAAAGAATGGAGTTTGATATTAATCGCTTATTGCCGGGTAACGGTTACACTCGGATACCGAGACTTCAAGATATGCGGAACTGCAAGAAGATTGGTATCATCAGAAGTCACAAGCACACTCATAACCTGATAGATCGCTGTTTGTAAATATTTAACATTGTCAATTGGCTGTAATGTTTTATCTTGTCGGTGGATACCAAGCCATGGCATGTTCTTTGGTCAATTAATCTGATATTTATCTCTATCTTATGTAAAATTAGGTGGTATCTCTATCTATGAACTTTTTTTTTTTTTTTGGCTGCCTCTCTACCCTTGAACTGTTCCTTCAGGTTTTGACCCATTTATGCAGTGTTTTCCTTTAATCGCTGCTCTTCTTCCAATCGTTCGCGAGTCCTTTGAGCCTCCTCGCCAATACCTTTTACTCCCTTTACGCGTTGTCTTTCTTCATACATGTCTCGACTTTTCAAAATTCGTTGTACAATTTGACCAGCATTGACAAATGCAAATTCATGGTTTCCAATTTCACGATAGATTCCCATTTCCTTTGCAGCGACGTATGGATCATAAGTCAATGGCATGAAACTTGTTGGTCCGTGATAGACGGCATCAGGTACCCCCCATGGAGTTGTTGTAAGATATGCCTTAGAGGGAGTAAAAGGCGCACCAAAGATGACGGCGTTGACATACTATATAAAGTTAGAATTGCAATATGAGAGAGATACCGTGGGGCACTTCATACCTTGCATTGCAATACGCAAAGACCTCGTTCGTAGATATTCATGATTGGATAATTGACTCCTTTCCAATGATTGATAACTTCATCATCGTGAACACCAGCCACTACGAAACATGGGGCATAGTCTGCCCCTTTACCAAGACGCTCTTCTACAGCCTCCTTGTTGTACCAGCCTTCTCCCTCAGCCAGCTTCTCTTCCGCCTTTATGACTTGTCGAAGGAATTCAATATGACCCGAAGAAAAGAGATCGAAGCCACCATCAACATATACGACTCGCTGACCAGGTTTTGGGGTCGATCCTTGCATCAATGAACTGAAGACTCCCTTCTCGTTCTCGGTCTCGTCCTCCCTAGCCGCAATCGAAGCTTTCCAAAACCAAATACTTGAGCCTGGCTTAAGTCCAGTTTCATCGGTAGCGTACATTCGCATTCTTTCAGTCATAACTTTGCCTTCAATATGTCTCTCCTCCGGAGTTCCAGAGCCATCTTCCCCAGCCAAGAGCTTGGGAAGTGATTTAATAAAGTGCGTACGTGTGCAGAGTAACATTCGTCCTACAAGATCTGTCGTTGAGATACTTGGCGTTCGCTTCACGACCTTGAATCTACCTGCGGCCTTGACAAATCGATAACAATCTTCCCCACTGCTGTCCGAT
The DNA here is from genome assembly GCA_004786245.1 of Botrytis hyacinthi. NCBI lineage: Eukaryota > Fungi > Ascomycota > Leotiomycetes > Helotiales > Sclerotiniaceae > Botrytis > Botrytis hyacinthi. Next base: position 17,128 of record PQXK01000182.1, on the reverse strand, counting down.
GTAATATCATCACCATGAACTACATATTTGCAACCATAATGAGAAATCCATGGCAAAGAAGTAACATATGGTGCATATGATACCGATTGTGTGACCCATCTGCAGGCATCTACTGCCGCGATTCTTGAGGATATGGTATCAGTAAATCAGTCCTCGTCCAATGGTCGTCCTGAATTACCGTTCTTGTAGCGTCATGACCGTAGGTCCTTTGTTCTCGAGAATTGATTCATCTGAATGAATTCCTACAACCAACTCATTCCCCAATTGTCGTGCTTGAAGCATGGCGCCAGCATGTCCTGTGGAGGAATCAACATGTTAGCATATGAAGTCAGGGGTAAGCTTTCCACATAGCTTCCTGGAACTCTATATAAACAAACATACCATGATGAAAGAAGTCCCAACATCCATCTACCCATATTCTATCCTCTAATATCTCAGGCGCTGCTTCGCCAAATGGACCTTCTTCCTCGAAATGATTGGCCATAATTATGAATTAATGAAGGTATTATTATTATTTGGTTTTGAAGATTGATATACTTCCAAAAAGGTGTTTCTTTAAATGGCTAGGTAAGGTTAATAATAAGAAGAAGGGGTTGCGGGGCATCTCCTCCCTTTACCGCTTCAATCAATCAATCAATCAATCAATCAATCAATCAATCAATCAATCAATCAATCAATCAATCAATCAATCAATCAATCAATCAATCAATCAATCTCGTCAATCTCATCCATGGATCACATTGTCCAAGTTCTACGCAGTACCATGTAACTGGAAAAGCTGGAAAATTAGAACAATTAGAACATGAGGCTATATTCTAGAAAACATACAACCTCGGAGATTCAAAGAAAAAAGGTGACGAAGAAGAATCCTCCATAGCCAAAAGTTTGTGCTATGTACTATGTAGGTATGATGTGGATATTCGATCATTCATTCGTCAAATCTACCTAGTATGTCTCTACCTATCTGGGTACTCGAGTATATCATGCGTGCCATTTCTTCAACGCTTCAACCACTTCAGATAGATGGAGTTCACGAAGAACCAGTGAGGAAGCAGCCACGAGTATTCCATACAGCTCAGCTGTACAGAATCGGTCCATAGGATGTAAGATGTAAGGTTAACCCTATTCAAGCAACCTTACCGTCTTACACCCCCCTGAACGTTGGGGTCAATAGACCGATAAAGTAGGATGGACAGCGATACACCACCACCTATGTGGTTCTGAACAATCAAACTATTGGGTTACAAGATATCCAGATCATCTTACTTATGGGACATGAAGGATAAGACAGGTAGGTAGATATAGATATGGACTCCGATTCCTTCTCTTTGCATTCGATCTATAATCTCGTACTTTATTGTGTTTAGTCTTCTTTTGCTTCTTCAGTCAATCCTTCCTTTTTTTCCCAATCCAATTTTATCTGTTGCTTTTTCTTCATCCTGCAGATTTGCTTTTTACGGTTGAAGTCTGGGGATGAGACTTCGGTATTTCCTTTCTGATCCACTCGAATAAATAAATAATATTAGCACATCTCCCAACAGGATTTGATATTATATATCCCTTTTGATTCCTTTTCCTGTCTCGCTCTTTACTTTCGAAGTTTCGTTTAAAAGCAGGCAAGTATACCGACGGCCACGAAAACCAAAGAGTGCCAGAGACGACAAGAGAAGAAGACATCGAGTGTGAACATTTGACTGAAGAAACATCGAAAAGGAAGGTGGGGGCTATAATCGGAAAATCGAACATCTAATTAGCCGATGTTGTGGCGTACGATTGCGGAAAGATGCATCGATCTACACCCTCCTCAAATACCAATGGTGGTGGTCTCTTCAAAGGTGGTAATATATTTGGAGGCAGTAAGACTCCAACTCCAACTCCAACTCCAACTTCAAATCGTCCAAGTACTAGCGGAGGTTCCCCTAAAAGCGAATCCAAATACAGTCCAACACATCAACCGACTCACCAACCGAGACCATCGGTAACTGGCTTCAGTCGCAAACCCTCCTTTTCTGCATCCTCTCGCCATAATCGACGTAATAATTCCACTGCGCATTTACACTCAACGCTGCTACCTAATCTTCCATTATTTCCCACTTCGAGTTCATCCGAAAAGCATTCTGCTGCGAACAATCCCTATGTCGTCCCAGTAAACCTTCCATTACCACCTTCGGATCCCCGGCAAAGCATAGATAGTTACGATCGCGTTGTCTTAGCAGAAACTACTGGAGCCAATTCGTTTGGAGAAACGTTACCGCGTCAATCGATAGATGCTCAATCTTTTACCTCGACGACGCCATATTCGAAGATGCTTGCTAGACCAGGGACGGGTTATCAATCCTCAGGAGGAGGACCTGCGGGACCAGGTGTGATGGCCCCACTGCAACCTGGTAGTCCTACGCTCGAGACCATAACTTACCAGCACATACAAGAGATGGCGTCGAAGAGAATATCTACTTTGGATTATTTACGAAAGGCGTATGTCTTCGCTATCCTCTCATTGCAACTTACCCCAGAAAGATTATACTGACAAGTTAACTCGAATAGTCATGAAGGAAGGGTCTACTGGTTCAATACATTATTATTCAACAAGCCCGATTTACAACGAATGCCCTACTTCGATGCGCGCAAACTCGCTCGACGCGCGACAAATTACCTTCTTCTCGGTCTTTCACTCCCTACAATCCTCGATCTTAATTCTTCAAGTCCTTCGGAATTTCTGCGCACGCTCAACGCGCTTCTCGGCGAATTCGAATCTTTCCAACAAGCGCATCCACCAGATGGATCAACATCTTCTTCATTATCACGCGGAAGATTTCCACAAATGTTCAAGCGCTCAACTATGATTCCAAGTAAAGGACGACGCACAAGCTCTGCGACTGAAATAGGATTACCCATGGGCAACGATGTCTCGGATATCAAATCTATCAATGGTAGTACATCGGGTGGAGGTGGCAATGGCGCAACATCATTCCCAGCAAGTGAAAACGATTTATTACCAGGGGAGGAATATACACATCTCTTGACACCATCTTTACCATTCGATCCCGATTTCTACGAGACATTTGCGACACTATGCGATGTATTGATTGATTGTTATACAAGGTTGATGAGTCTGGTATCGTCACCTAAAGAGTGCAGTCCACAGATTGCGGAAATGTTTACCAAAGCGGATGCTAGAGTAAGGAAGATTATTGTGCAGGGAGTAGTAAAGGAATTCGAGGATAGCAGCAGAGGTGGAGTAAAGAGTGAAGTTGCGGGCGTTGGAAGAGTGGTTCTGGGTGGGCTTATGTGAAGGATATTGTTTACTATTGCATTTTGTGGGTGGATTAACGGCTTGATACCATATGAGGATTATGACGGGTTGGGAAATTTAAAGGACAGCGGCGTCATTTGCATACATCTGCATCACTATATCTTTGAATCTTGGGAATAGGAGTGAGTTGCACATTAGATAGATGGAAATTAATATAAGATTATCATTGAATGCTAAGTTTGATTGACAAAAAGAAAAAAAGCTTTGTAAAGTTCATCAGACACCATAACGCAATTGTGGTCATCAAATTATGAGCCGCTTTTTACACGGCCCAATTCAGTGCTTGACTCTATTTGGTAATCATCACCTGAACTGCTTTTGTGATCGTAACAAAGTCCAGCTCCTTCGACAGAGCTTCTAAGATGAATGACTTCCAATTAAGGACGACCCTTTCGGTGAAGAAGGGGTTAGAGTTTGGTGTCCCAACCTTCAGTCAAAAACATCTTTGCTTTCCTATAAGCTATAGACTCAAAAAATGTGATTGAACTTCTCGCATCAAGAATAAGCCCCATCGAGTTACTTTCCCAGCTTTGCAGCAAAGGAAAGCAATCGCATAACTATCGATCTCGACGAAAAAGCCTCGACTACCATTAACACTCCCACCCCAATCAGGAACATGTCTTCTACCTCCCATCATCACTCTTCTTCAAGTCAATTGGAAACATTACACAGGAGCTCGGACTCATATCTTCATCCATGTGGTCTCCCATGCCCCGAATCCAATTTTCAAGAAGCCTCGTGGCAACAGTAATAACGGCAAAAGGATGGATGAAATTGGAGGTAAAGAGTTGGTAGAAGAGAAGCCGCAAGTGCTTCTATGGCGGCGCGTTTCCGCAATCCTAACTTTTAGAAAGAAGGGTGTCCGTGGACTTTCTCCCAAAGCATAAGAGGAGATTGAAACATCGATGAAGATATTTCTGTTTGTGTGCTTCGAATGCGATTCTTTGAGCGAGAAGTTGTAGAAAGAAAAAGAAAAAGAGAATTTCGAATCGAAATTTTAAATTTTGTAGTGGATGGGAAGTTTTGTGCGGCCGCTAGTGTGCAGCTAGCTAACATCATTAGCGCGGATTTTCAACATGAGCTTTCAATGCCTGGAGAAGCCGTCGTTTTTTAATTACGTGCACGCAAAACAGGTGAAATTGAAATTGTTCGACGACCAACGCCAACGAACGCGAACCGACGCGAAAAAGCTTCCTTTCTCGAGACGGCGCATACTACTGAGACGATTTTGCAGATTTTTGTAAGCAAACATGGCCGGATTATTTGGTTCTGCGGCTACCACAACCTCGACGAGCGCGGCCAATACTCTCGGTGATCTTTCGAAAGATATCCCTCTCAATAACCCTCCCGAGGATAGTATTTCCGATCTTGCCTTTTCGCCGGTTTCCGAGCATTTAGCGGTCGCATCGTGGGATAAGAAAGTGAGGATCTATGAGATCTTGTCGAGCGGACAGAGTGAAGGCAGGGCATTATTTGATTTCGAAGGGCCGGTCTTTAGCTGTCACTGGTCAAAGGTATGTATACATTTTAGCTGAGCTTATCAGAAGGCATACTGATGAACTCGAACAGGATGGAAAGAAAGTAGTTGGCGCCGGAGCCGACAAAACTGCGCGTGTTATGGATCTTGAAAGCAATCAAACAGTATCGCAAGTCGCCGCGCATGATCAACCTATAAAATCTGCGAGGTTCTTCACTGCTCCTCAGACAAACGGCGAGATGCTCGTGACCGGATCTTGGGATAACACCATTAAGTATTGGGATTTGAGGACTCCTAATCCGGTCATTTCGGTGAACATGAACCATAAAGTCTATACCTTAGATGTGCAGAAGAATGTTTTGGTTGTTGGAACCGCAGACCGATATATCAATATTATCGATTTGAACATGCCAGATAAGATTAAGAAGACCATTCAAAGTCCGTTGAAATGGCAAACTAGAGTCATTAGCTTATTTCCCGATGCTTCTGGTTTCGCCGTTGGTAGTATTGAAGGAAGATGTGCCATTCAATATGTTGAAGACAAGGACGCCAGGTACGCAATCTTTTCCCCAGAACGCATCTCTCAAGACCCCTCACTAATCTATCAAAGCATGAATTTCTCTTTCAAATGTCACCGCGACCCACCCTCAAACAACATGACCAACGTCTACTCTGTAAACGCGATATCCTTCCACCCTATCCACGGTACTTTCAGCACTGCTGGGTCCGACGGTACGTTCCATTTCTGGGACGGAATTGCCAAGCATAGATTGAAGGGATACCCAACCGTCGGGGGAACCATCTCAGCTACAGCCTTCAACCACACCGGAAACATTTTTGCCTACGCCGTTAGCTACGATTGGAGTAAGGGTTATGCAAGCAACACACCACAATACCCAAATAAGATTATGTTACATCCAGTAAACGCGGATGAGTGCAAGCCTAGACCAAGTGTCAAGAAGAGGTAGATGGAAATGAGACGCGATTACACTATGAGAATTTCGTGATGGAAAATAGGCGAATGATGAATAAAGATATATGGGCGAGAATTCCAAGGCCTGAAGGCGTCTTTGATCCTATAACATGGGATATGAGTTGAATCGAGTTGAAGGAGGCATAGATGTAGTCCTAGACCGAGCGTTTCAAAACCAGGACCTAATCGAGCAAGGGAAGGGAGAGCTGGATGCCACAGTTATACAAGAAGATGAAGTTATTACAGAGGAGTTTAAGGCGGTCACAGGGCGATCAATAGGATTCCAAAATTAGGTCATATAGGTAGTAATGATATGAAGCGTGTTCAAAGTCAACCAGATAACACATCTCACATTTATGCACTCCTAAAATTCAGTGATGCGATACACGAGTGCGATAGAACCGAATGTCTTACGATACACCAATGCATCAATGCATTCATTTCCATTTCCATTTGAACTCCCGCAGTTCCCACAATGCAGTTCAATCGAACCAAGTCTAGAATAGCGATAGTAACATACCCAGCGCGTCGATTGCCCAAATCCCAAAAGGCGCCCATACTAATTCTCATACGGACAAAAGAAAATTCCGACTTGCTAATCCTCCAGCTCGCCATACGTGCAGTGCATCAGACTATGAGTAACTCTTTTCTTTGCCCTTGCCATTTCCGTTCCTCCTTGTGGTGCCTTCATCATCACTTGCACTTCCAACGCTATATCTATCTCTATCCATGTCGTCCTTAGGTGACTTCACGTGCAGTTCATCTAATTCACTTTCATCAAAGTCCGCTGCCTCCACATCCCTCGCCATTCGTTTATTGCGGAAATTCTCAAGACCTGCTGCACCTCTAGGGCCACTTCTCGCGCCCGCCAAAGCCATAGGAGTGTCACCCCCAAAAATTCCATCGTAACCAGCGCGTTGGCGTCGTTCACGCCAGATGTAATAGCCCCATGCTGAAGCTGCGATAATGACGATCACTAGGACAATCTCACCAGATTTGTAGTAGGCATTCCATTTCGCGGCCTCCAAACGTTCTTCTTCGGCTTGGGTAGCAGCAGTACTATTAGGATGACCGCCAACAGATGTCTCCAGACCCTTCTCGCCGTCGATACGACTGTCGGTTGGAGCGCCGCCAATGCTAGCGATATCTACTTGCATAAATCTGTCAAGCATGTCTCGGGTGCGTCGTGCATAATCGAAGGGTACCATGTGAGACGAATTGTAGAACAGGACGTAAGTCAAATTACGTGCCTCTTGCCAGAAACCCGCTGCCTCGCCTTCGAATTCCCAATCCCGACGTGGCGCCCATGTTCCGGATCCAAGTTCGAATCCTTTGCCACCGTTCCACTCCATGTTGCTGATCATTTCTTCAGTACCTATGTGGTTGCAAATCAAATCCTCAGCACCGGAAAATAGTATGGTAGGGACTTCTTTGAGAAGGTCTGGTAAAATCTGAATGGAAGGTTTTGAGTGTGTAGCTCTGAAAGCGCTGCCAACAGCACCGTTACACTCAGTCCATCCAGTCCTTTTTTCTGGTGAAATATGGAGAGCTGCAACCACGTCCGTTCGGCGGAGGTAAGGTATAACATTGACCAAATCGGGAGGCCAGTTCATACCACAACTTGGGTAGGAATCCTTCAACCTCACATCATACATGTTGTAGCATTGCATATTGCCATCTGAGCCCTTGGTTTGAGTGGTCGACAAAATTTCTTGTAAAATCTCTTCGCACTGGCCGTTATCGACCCTGTCTCTTCCGCCGTTCTCATTCAATAATTTGGTGCAAATGGCTTGTTGGGACTCCAATTTCTTTGCCTTTTCGCTATCCTTCTTGACTAGCCCCTTCTCATATGCGAATGGAAGATAGGCCATGTATTGTTCAGCCGGCGAAATCCATCCATTTCCAATTAGCATTCCTTTTATTGGCCACGGATGTTTGGTGTCAGGTTTCTTGTTTCGTTCTAGGATAGCCTTTGTAATGTAGGGAATATGTTGTCCAGCATAAGATTCTCCCGCAATGTATAACTTTGAAGTAGTTAGTGATCCGTATAATAACAATTGAACAGTATTATACTCACATCATCATGTTCATACTCTGGGAATAGCGCAAACCATTTCTCCAAGAATTGAACGAATTGATCTGCCATCTCGGGCAAATCATGAACGTAGCTGTCCGAGTCCACGAAACTAAATCCTGTTCCTACTGGATTATCTACGAACATAACATTCGCAAATTCATCCCAAGAACCTGGATTGTATTCGAGTTTTGGTCCATTGGATCCATCTTTGACTCTATAAGGACCAATTTCCATCAAAGCTCCGTCTTCAGAACTGCAACCTGGACCTCCATTCAGCCAAATCACGGTGCGCTGTTTGTTCGCAATGTGTCTATTCTGGAAATGCCAAAAGAACATGTTTCCGTGATGGTCAGGGGTGACTTCGATGTGCCTGCAAGCCTCATGTTAGCTTTATCTCTGATATGGAGAATGTAACTTACCCAGCATGCATCTTGAGTAAGGGTCCAGGCGGAGCGCCCGGCAGCGAATGGACAAAATAATCTCCAGCAGTTTTATCTGCTTGGCCCAGCGAGGGCATCAACGATATGGATAATAGTCCCCATGCTGTCAGTAAGACCGAACTAGTCCTGAAAGTGAGAGACCGCATTGTCAATATTCAGCCCTTGGTGTTTGTTCCAATTCGTAACAGACAACCCAGAAAAGGGTATCTCAAAAGGGTGTGTATAGGAGTCGCGTAGTCGCGAATTACCAATATCCTGTCATCCGCCGATGGTATTGAGATGAGAAAGATAAATTTTTAAAGTGTGTCAGAATGTGGACACAGTTGATATTGATCTGCTTTTGGGGGATTCGCGGCTTTGTTGTTACTTAATAATGATACAGGAATGATTGTTAGGGACACACTATATCGCTAGATTCCTTTACCCGCTATTGGACCCTAGCGATGTGAAACACTGTGACAGGTTCGGAATGCTCAAGAATAGATTGTGAGTGGAGATGATTACGAAATCTATGCGTATCTTGAGGAAATCTGAAATTGGATTTATCATATTAAGAGCTCAAGATACAACAGCTATTGTGAAGCAATCTACTTATCATAGTGCAGTATAATTTTTCCGAAAGTTTTCGGTCGTCGCCGACTTTACAAAGAAAATTCTTTAACTATTCACTTATTGTGACCCGTTCTCGGACTCCCCTTGCTCGAATTCATTGTCTTTGGAAAGATCCACCTATGAATAAGAGTGTTTCGCATATTGATGTACTATGGTCCTAGGCCGCTGCGACATGACCTGGACCTTCAGAAGCTAAAAAAATTGTAGGCATAAGATGCTAATTTTGGTCTAGAAGAACCCTCTGAAGCCCAACATTCTCAATACTTTGGTAGAGGGGAAAACTTAATTGCTAATTGTGGTCCAAAGATGCTAATGCCTGTGTTTCTATCATTTCTTATGATTACTTACACCCCTATGTTCAGTCTCTTGGCGAAACATGTTCGCCTGCTCAATGTTTCCAAAGCCCAAGTGAGCTACGTCCTAGAACTGTGGAACGACATTTGATGGGAACGATCTCATATTGACTTTTGGACTTCTGATGTTCACTTGGAGCTATGAAAATAACGCGGTGGCATATCGTAACACTTTGCTACCCTGTGCCAATGTTGTTTATACCTAGATATCTCACGGAGTTTCCATTGTATAATCTCCTAAAACATGTCACCAAATCCCTTTTCCGTGTCTTTCTTAATAAGCTCTATCATTCCCTATGTACTTGATTAATTCGACACGTAGGTAAGCTATGTCAAGAATTGTGAGCTTACCTCTGGCATGATGGGTTTCCCCTCGGCGTCCTTCACGTAACGAAAAGGCATTTCTGTACTTTCATTCTTGTTGACCCGAAGTTCTGGGTAGTCAACGTAAGAAATCTTGTCCAACGGAACTACAAAAAAGTCAGCATATAGCGTCTGAGTGATGGGGGGCAGGCCGAATCAGCTGACTGACTTTTATCTTGAGTAACCATTCTTGTACAACGGACTGCAGTATCAGTTGTCAATTGGATGGGGCCAAGCCGACGGCCTTCGAAGCCTTTCTTTCGCAGTTCAGAAGTTCGATCTCTAGGTGGATCATCTCCTAGAGCACAGCATATTAGCAACTACTTTATGTAGATAAGGCAACTGCGGTGTACCAACCTAAGATTCCGCCAAAAAGGAAAACGTCAAACAGGTCGCCATCTTCTGGACTCAATTCCTTGGTGGCTGCTGGATCAAGCAAACACACACGAGACTTGTTTTCGACATATAAGGTTTCGACACTCCGGCCATCTGCAGTGAAACCCGGCACGGCCTTTAAAACCTCGGGTATGTTCAAGGTGGGAGGAATTGACGACAGGCAAAATTTTGCACCCGCCTGATTGGACTCTTTGGCTATGGTGATATATTCAAGCTCAGACCACGGTCCAAGTTCGTCATCGAGGTGCTCGACGATGTAGGTTTTTTGGGTCATCTTTAGATAGATATCTTAGCTGGATACTGATGTAGATTTCAAGCTTGATGCTTGATTAACAGGAGAGACCAATAGGAAATAGTGCAAGGGTTAAAAGCAGAGCAATGAATCGGAAATAGTCCCCAGTAGATGGTGGCTCAGGTGAAATAAGTTTTGGCTTGTTGCGGGGTAAAGAGTCCCAAGGGATGGCTAAATGATTGATGATCGTATATGGTTATTGGACTCTGACTCGTGGTAACAGGAGACTACCCCTTGTGCGAGGGGGTTTTTTTTTCCAAACTTTGGAAAAAAGATAAAAGATGCAAAGATGTGCGGGGATCTGAATGAAATTGATCTCGTGATTGTCTGTTGAGAACTTTGAAAGCCAATCGAATTAACCTTTTCCTTGAGTCCTCAGGTTGATCTTTGCGCATCTACTCCGTAAATACACGGCAGTAGAAAGAGGATGTATGCGTGGCTTACAAGGGGCGAAGGGAAGAAGGGAAGAAGGGAAGAAAGGATACAAGGTTAGAAAGATATATATCCCTTGGTAGTTCTGTGCCAGTTTGATAAGGGGGATACAGAAAGGCAACCACTCAACGGAGAGAGATGTAAGTATATGTATATATTTATACGTACATTGATTAGAGTGATATAGTATACCTTGATACCCTCGATAGTGTCTTTCCTAATTCACTCCCCGACTTCTTCTTCTTCTTCTTCTTGATCTTGGATCTTGAATCTTGAATCTTGATCTTGTTCAGCTGTTCAGTCAGATTTTTTCTCTCTCATGCAAAAAGGTCTGGATTTCGAAATTCTGCAATTGAGCCAAGCCAAGCGAGCGAAAAAAGTGTACCCCACCATACCCATACCTTTAACACACCCATTAACGCTATCGGTCATTCTGAGCTGTTCATAATACCCTTTTCCCCTCCAAGGAATATTCTCTTGTGCAACTCAATTCCAAACAAAAATCATAAGATCTTTATATTTCTCACTCCAAATCGTTACTCAAATACCTCGAAATACAATCTTTCAAATCTGTCTCTCTTTCTATTCGATTCACCACTCCCTCTTGAATCCACTCATTGACCGCAAATCTACACCCAATCGCTCGCATTACGGTTGTACCTTCTGTGGTTATTTAAAGAGTACAGCAGTAGTATATCTTTCGAGCGACAAAGAAGAGAGAGAGGTAATAAATAACCACTTGATCACAAAATAATCTCGACTTCGGATACGGATATAGAAATCTATACTATCTAATTCGTGAAAATCCATTTAAATACATCCAAATTCTCCCAATCCAAACTCGAAAGAAACTCACCCGAATTTCATTCCATCTTCAAGATGAACCCTTTGCAAAAGAACAAGATCGATATTGCAGTAAGTAGTAACCATTCAATTTCCCTCTTCGCTCAGCTCGAATTTATTATGCCATTCAATTCATTGACTCTACGACCCCGCAGTCCCTCTCCCCGGATGAGCAACGACTCTTCCGCCTCTATGGCAAACTCCCCAGCAAAGCCGATCATTTAGCCAAACAACTCAAGGAACGTAAATACTTCGATTCTGGCGACTATGCACTTTCCAAAGCCGGCAAGGCCTCTTCCGTCGACACTGGTAGCGTTGGATCTGAACATCCTCTTCCAGAAAATATCCCCCATCTCTCATCTCCCAGCGTTGGCAATGCCGCACAAGGTGGTTCTGGCAATACAAATGTAGGACCTGGCTCTGCACATCATGGTAGCATTGCGGGATTGGGATTGGGTCAGCAGAGTGGAAGTCCAGTAAAAGAGAGCAGCTATTTACATCGCGAGACAAGCATTGATGAGGCAGATAAGAAGAATGATGGAAACACACAGCAAGCAGGAGATGGCAGTGTTAGTCCACCAGTTGTTAAGGGAGGTATTCCAATCAATGGTTAAGGGTATTTTTGTGGGAGAATTTACTACGTGTGCGTGCGCGCGGGATTCGGCGTTTTGGGCTATTCAATGATATGATGATGATCTTGATGGTTTAAGGGGATGGAGCATTCTCTGTACATTTTCGTTTTTTATGCCAGCTATGATAGTCGAGCTATATGCCAATACGAAACGATGGATTTAAAGGCTGTCAATATATCCAGTCATTTTCTTTGAGATTCCGATGTGTATGAACTCATTGATCTGGGTTCTATATTTCTTGAGCCTATCTAACCTTTTGGCTTTTGATACCGAACAACGCCTCATAATAATGTCTTTCATGACTTTCGTGCATATCACAAATCAACAGCTGTTGCTGCCATCTTACTTGCTCCATCGAAAGTCTTGTTTCCTCCAATGAATCCCGCTGCATGAACGAAAATTCCACCTGGGATACCAGTAATTTGAGATAATTCCTCGTCTCTGAATCCTCTCCATGCCTCAGGCAATGGCTTTCTGCTTTGGAAAGAGTCTTTGGTGACTGGTACACATTGAATTCTCCATTTCGCATCTGGTCGTGGGCTCTCAGGGTAGAGAACGTAGAGTACTTTATTCTCGCTATTCTCTTGATCTTCAAGTGTGTAGAGATGATCCTTCCATGGAACAGATTGACCATCAAACACCAATATTCTTCCCTTCGAATCGTATTGTAGGCGTTTGGCATATGCTTGTTGGACAATTGATCGTGCTGGTAACCATGATTTTGTGTAGTAATCCAAATCTCTTGAGAATTCTTCGCCCATTCTAGTGCTGGCTACCAAAAATTTCTCATCTTCTGCCTTTTGAGCCTCGACGGGATCAGATGGAGTGGGGTCATTCCAGTTTGGGTTCAATCTGGATACCATAGCACCTAATGAGAATCCTCCATCGCTAAACTTCTTCTCTAAGCCTGCGGCGGAAATGGCTTTTGGATCGTAGACTGAAATACCGTTATCGTGAGCATCAAGTGCTTCAATAAAGCTTTCGTAAATCTTTCTCCAGATGACAGCAACTTCTTCCGCATCTTCGGCGACACCTAGACGTTGTGCAATAATCGCCTTGCCATAGTGCATATACACTAACCCCGCAGAAGAGAGTTTGGTAGGACGATTTGGGAATGTAGTATCGAAAGTACGTTGATGGTGATCATATCTCTTGGTCTCGTCGTTATATTCGCCGCCCACATCAACAACGGTATGGCAAGTCTCTAAAAGTTTAGGATCCCGAGTTCGAATAAGCTCTGAAGATTGATAAGTTGGGAGAAGGCGAAGCATATAAACAGCTAAGGCTTCATCTGCGTGAAAATGGCCATTGTGAGTACCGATGGTAACGGGGGAGGTCTTGAGTCTTTTTGCTGCTGTTTCTGCCATTTTGATTGTATTTCTAAACATAAAAATCGATAACTAGTAATAAAATGATGATTTATGTTTGTGATTGGAAAAGTCGATAGAAGGAGGGGTCAAATTTTGGGTCCAAGTTTCTCCAAGCATTGAACTCCTCCAAAATGTCCAGACTAATCTACAAAAATGATAATAAAAGCGGTAACAACTGGCAAATCCCCACTTAAACATTAGCTTTTTCACACGTGCGTTGTCATCCCATCCTCTCATAATTTACCCACGATCTTCATTTCCCAAAATTTACCTTGCTGGTACAAATATTCCCAAATGAACTGGAATATCTGTCATTATTTCTCTACCAAAATCTGATCGTTCATCTTCTGCGACAAGGACTTGCCCGTCAAGTTCTACAAAAAGCTCCTCTTGCCATCATATTTCCAACTTGTCAAGTTGCCCAATTTCCTGCAGGATTCTATCGAGAAACCAGGCACAATCCGACCAAATTCTGTTATCGGAGGATCCCCGTCATTGTACGCACGCGACAAGAACAATCATTGGATTAAGATCCAAGTAGAGCTACCAATCAAGGCGGCCATCGTCTCCCTTTCTATCAAAGTCCATTTTCCTGGGAAATTGTCTAGAACTTAATCGTCTTCATTACCGACTCCGTTCTCCTTCGGTACTTCCGTTTACTATAGTATTCACATACGCATAAATTGCCATATCATCCTGCGACAAGCAACACCAGCTAAGAGGGAAATCTGGGAAGGGGATTTCACATATTGGTCCCAAGACGTCATCAGAGTGACCTTGGACTTTTTTAGGTTCAGTACCTTTCTCGAAACATTGATTTCATTGTTTGGCAGAAGCCAGGATATCAAAAATCACATATCTTTAAACGGGCGTGTTCAACGCGACTTTTAGAGCCTACCAGGGCAAAGATCATTCGAAACTTCTATTATCTTTAAAGCTGGGCGCGCTGTCAAGCACGCGCCGGCGTCGTTCTCGCCGATGTGGTTATTCCGAGCTCTTTCCTCTGCGACTTTCCTCTTGTCGATAATTCTCTCCATACCTATAGCCTTCGATGTTGGAGGTCGAGAATGCGGGCTGGCATTTTCCCTCGCCCTTTTCGAGTTCTACTTATTCTATTCGACGTTAAAATTAACGACGCCTGATAATTCGAGGATACGATGGGCATTAATACAACTTATTGGGTGGTCGCAGTGGATAATACTCCCAGGGCTGTTAATATGGAGTATGAATCGATTTGCAGTAGATGCAGATAGTGATGGAGGATGGGTTACTAGGACCTTTGATGGCAAGCGTGCGAAAGATAAGGAATTAAAAGAATGGGTTTTTGGCTATGGAGGTCTTCTCGAAATGTTGACAGTTGGAACATGGGATAAAGTGCTACGATATTCAACGCCGTTGTAAGTAGATGGCTACTCTTTGCGCAGTGTTTTCCTCGACTCCGAAGAAACTATCTTGCCAGTTGAAGAGCCACTCTATACTAGAGGAATACTCTAGATTCTTTTTACAAAACTAACCATGTGACAGATTTCAAATGGCAGAAGGGTTTTGCTCTCTGTTGGTCATCCAAGCAGCGGGTCAAATCACAAGATACCTGGTAAATCGCAGAAGTGATTCATGGATGGTACGTTTCGAATTCTCAGTTGACTATTTAAGCTTACCGAAACGTTTAGATTGGGCTACTTGTGCTATCAGCCTCAATTATTTCAAGTGCTGTTTATTTCTTACTCCGTATCACGGGGTTTCCGCAGATCAGCAACGTTGATGCTACACTTATAGGTATCACTATGACTTGCGCAGTCTTTCTGTGCGCATGGGGTATCGGAAGTGGTAGAGGCAATCCAGTGGAGAGCTCCCTACTTTTCGCTTATTGCACACTTTGCATATATCAAATATTCACCGACTACCTTCCATCGGCGACGGATGAGATCCCCCAAGCACCCGTTCAGCCCGATTTTCCACCATTCCCTCCTATTATCATGGCTTCTTACTCCACTCTTTTGAGTGTTTTATCAACAATGCCATCTTTCGTCCATTCAAGCTTTTACTTTCTATACGCAGCCTTCCAGACAATCACTCCCTCGATCATTATATCGCTTGCATTTCGGGTTTTTGTATTCTATGCAGCCACCCGGATTATACCAGCGATACGAGAGTCTGGAGTTGGAGCTCTGTCTCAGGATATAGGTCTTGACGAGAGCGAAGGAGAGGGTAAAATCCTAGGACTACTAAGCTGGTTTAGTCCCTCAATTTTGATAGCTGTTTATACTAGCTTATTGATGCAACATTTCTCTTCTGTCACTTCTGAGGGAAATATGGGTGAATGGTGGATGATGCAAGGTGGTAATACCGGTGGTAATATATGGCGTTGGATTAATGTTTCAGCAACCATGGCTCTCTATGCCCTGGAGCTATATTTGGCAAAGGAAGATATGGATGGATCTCTCACTGGGCATTGGAAGATCGATTGAAGAATGGTTGAAGAAGGCAATGAGATACTATATTTCATGTGTCGGGGCTGGATACCTCGGTCATTTATGAGACGACGCGATGGCGTGAAGGCCAATTGCGAGATGTAAAAGACATCTAAATATGGCAGAGACGGTAAAAGACTAATCCCCGGATCTATCGAGAAATGACTCGAATCGAGCGTCTGGAAGTGGAGAGGGGAGTATAATTGTGATGCGAATTTAGCATAGCGCGGCGTATACAATGGGCAGATCTACTATTGTGGGGCAATTAAATATAAGTGAAGTGAGTTGAAGCTTATGCAAGCAGCTTTGGGTGGTGTCACTGATGCATTAGGAGTCAGGACCTGGAGCGGGCGCGGGCGCGGGAGCGAGAACAAGAGCATAACTTATTACTTAGGGATACCCTTTTCAACACAAAAAGAGATCATATCACCATGTCCGTTTTACGGATGAGACGAATAATAACAATAACAAAAAACTTTAGAATCTCGTTTTCTGTGTCTTTGATCTTTCTGAGGGAGTTTTAAATGTTGTTTTTGAATGTTGCGTTTGGATGTGGTTATTGTTGTTTTAGTCTTTGCTTTTCGTTAATTGTTTTTTCTTCCCCGCCATGATATTGATTTTGATATTGACATGTTCCAGAAACATTTAAAGAAGTCTGTCTTTCTGTCTGATATGGCCCACTTGATTAATTGAGATCGCTATGTAATATTGCCTGTTGATCAAATGTCCAAGATATTTATCAATAGGTATCGATACCAAGAATAGAAAGGAAGATGCCAAGGTGCTAAGGGAAATTGTTAGGTATTGGTGAAGGTGAAGGTGGAGGTTATTAGGGAGGGTCAGTGAGTATGCGATGCTGGATTTTGAATGGGTCGGTATGAATGAATGAATGGATGGATGAATCAAATGGATAATTGAGGTTTTGGAAATTTGATTATTTGGTTTTGGGAGTGGGTTTGAGATGGATGTGTTCATTGCGTTGGGTCAAGACGAGAGATACCTAGGTAGGCGTTGAATCATTGTGTGTGCGTGTGAGATATTGGGCTTATAGCAGGGGTGGAGGGGAGAGGGGAGAGGGGGGAGG
>PQXK01000181.1:0-78820 GCA_004786245.1 Botrytis hyacinthi | reverse complement strand
TCTCTACATAGCTAGCTCTTCAGATAGAATACAAATTAGACAATTAGGACCTGCAATACGTGGGTACTACGTCTTCCGTATCCTTCTCGAACCAACATTAGGATTCTCTCAATTTGATTCAATTGATTGCTTTGCTTTTCCTAACTCTTTTCGAAAATCTTTCAACTCGAATATCCACCATGGTTTAACCCTTTTGATTAAAACAACTTTGAGTATACATCTTTCTATTGCTTTTTAAATAATCTTAATAAGTTCGCTTGCTATTTGATTTAGAATTGGATAGTAATTGTCTTTATCTTTTAGGAAGTTTAATAAATCCTTTTTAATTGGAAATATTGAATTTAAATTAAAGAGAATAAAGGAATATGAGGATTCCGATTTGAATATTAATTCGAATTTTTCCCAATTCACTAATTTAATATTATATCTAGCTATCAATCCTATATTAAGAGTATTTAGAGCTTCTTTTCCTTTTAATTTGAATAATATTCCTGTATAATCAAATCCTATATCTAAGAATGTTTATCAGTTTTGAATTTGAGAAGAGATTCTTTCTGAAGTTAGTGTAAAATCAAGAATGCTTGAATTGAGAAGATTAATTTGATAAAAGGTACTGATTCCGGGCTCATTTAGAAAAATGAGATTCTGATTTTTAAATCATTCAACTAATTAATTAGTGTTTTCGCTTTTCTTCGAAAAAAGATCCCATTAAGAATAATGGGCATTGAAATCGCCTAGAAAAATAGTTTCTTGTATAATAGATATATTATATAGACATCTTTCAATTATAAAGCCTTTTTCTTTAGTTTGATCGGCTTCATTATATATATTAATGATTTGAAAGGTTTTGTTTCCATTTTGATATTTGAAGATTTATATATCAAGATCTATTAAAGAATCGGAAGCTATATTAATTGTAGCTTGAAGAATCTTTAAAGTATATAATAATATACATAATCAATAATTAAAATTGAAGCTTGAAAGTGTTTGTATAAAGTTAGAGTATATAATAGATTTTGAATTTGAATAGTTGATTCCATTTTTGATAATTCAAGATTCTTGAATTATAATAAGATCAATATTAAGTTCTATTGTAAACTGTAGAATATTCTCTGTAGCTTATAAACTTTTATTAAGGTTTATTTAAAGAATTCGAATATTGATATGATTTATTAATTAGTATTATTTGTTTTTTGCTGGATTGCTTGATAGATTTTGTATATTCTTGAATTTGCTATATACTTTCCTTAGCAATTCGAATATTTAGCAACAAAATGTTAACAGAACTTTCCTTTAATATTATATACTACACATAAGTATACTAATATAATATGTTTGCCTCTATACAATCTACAGAAAGGATCTCTTCTACAATATATATCCTGATATCCAAATCCTTAGCATTTTAGGCATTGTATAGTTAGTTTGGATTCATAAAACTTTTCTATTCTTATACTAATACTAGCAATATATAATCGTTTCCAAATAACTAGCTCTACTTCTATTTTTATTACAAACACAATTACTATAGCTTCTTCCTATTAATAAGCTCTTTTAAATACTAATATAAGCTAAAAGGGGATTCCTATTAACTTGAAATTCGAATTGAAAGTTTTGATTTTCTCAAGAATAAGATCCATTCCTCTTATTCCAGAAAATTCTTTTATTGGGATCTTATTAATAATAACCTTTTTCCATTCTTTATCTTTTTGTATCCTTTCGAATTTGATAAGATTGCTCCATATTGTCTTCTTTTCTAATAAAAGTTATAATATAAAAGATGCATTTATAATAATTATTATATTGTTATTCAAAAATAGGGTTACAGTTGCTATAATAAGGCCTTTAATTCCGATTTTCTGAAATACTTTGTTTATTTGATTCCATATTGTTATAAATGAAAAAGAGTTGATTTTTAATAGCTCCGATTTGATTAGAATTAGGCGTCTTTGAGTGATTTCAATCTTTTTGTCTATTAAAGTAAGTTTAATAGCTTTTTCTTTACTAACTAAATTCTACTCTCCTTCTTTTGCTATATTTGCATATATTGATTTAATTAATATTATAATGATTGATATTGGATTTTTAGCTAGTGTTTTAATTTGCGATTCGATTTTCCATATAGTTGATTTAAAGTAAGTGATTTGGGATACAATAATATTGAAGGTTATAATAAGTTTTCCTTTTTCAGTATATTCTCTGAATATTTCAAGAAGATCTAGAAGCTTGAATTGTTTATCATATGATTGAATAAGAATGGATATAAGTAGTATAAAATCCCTTGCTTTTAGAATCGCTTTTTTTAATGTAATTGGTTTGTTTTATATTCTAGGTTGTTTATTCTGATTGCTAAGGGATATTGTAAAGCCATATTTCTTATTCTGATTGAATATTTGAATAATACTAGTTATATTTTAAATAATAAAGGGATCACTAAATAAATTAAACTCTTCAACTCTTATTCCAAAGTTGACTGATTGATTGATTAATAAAATGGAACTAGAGATTTCGAATTAGGGGTTCTCAGAAGGAGAAAAAGAGCTTGAAGATATTGAAATATCTAAGATAATAATAGAATAAGTGTTTGATATAATAAAGACTTCAGAAGAAACCTCCATCATAGTTATATCCCTAAGTATTGATAGATTATTGAAACAATTTATATTAAGATCTTATTCTTATTTTGATAGTTTGGAATAAAAATTTTATACGAATTTTCGTATAAGTTTTGTATTTGGAGTACCAACAACAATATCACAACAACTACTAATCAAAATCACTTAAAGGGAATTGTAATCAATTTGATTTAATAGCTATAATCTAGATCGATCGCGAAAGGATTGTATTTTGAAGAAAAAGTTTCCTTCGAAATTTGTTGTGTGAGAGACTTACTTGACGATGCTAGGGGGATAAATTTTTTTCTTGATAGCTGTTTTTATTGTAATTTTGTGTATTCTGTAGGGATAGGAAGTATGCGTGAGTTTATATAGATGATGGGACGTTGAAATGATAAGGTGTAAGTTTGGGTAGTTTGATAGCTTGAGGATTGTTTCGGGAGTTGTATGGTCTAGGTACCTAATGATAGGAGAAATGAGTTATTACTTATATCGAAGATAGATATCCTGGTGTTATGGCCGCATGGAATTTCATCACGTATAGCAAAGCTAAGGCAAATCTACGAAGTAATGATACGAACAATCAGGGAAGTATCAGAAAGCCGATTTAGCTCTCATAGCTACCCGTTTCCTAATACCACCTAGTGTATTCTATAATCATCAGACTACGCTCAATCACTTTCATCATTATGTAGAACCAATTTCTGTGAAAAGTGCACAAGGCGAAGATTATGGGAATGTGACGAAACAATCACTTCGTTAACTACTTTGCTACTTCATTTGCCACCAAGGGTATCGCACGCTAATATATCTTATTTACATACATGCACAAGCGCGTTCCTATTTGCATGCATGATTCTCGGTACTCAATTTAAGATACTTTTGAAGGAGAGAAAGAACTTGAATCCGCCGAGTCATTCTTAGACTTTTCTTCCATCTCCCAAAATTAATTTGGAACTAGGTTCGCGGTCGAGGTTAGAGATAGAGGATTTCCTCCGTCTGCGATCCTAATTTGGTTCTCAGGAATGAAATCCAGGCATGTGTCGTTTACTTGATCGGATAGTAACGGTGGCTGGATATCAACATTATCAACACTGCCAATGCATGCAGGAGCTAAATCTGGAGACCAGCAATTTGCATCGATATCTGAGGTTTGAGAAGGAGTTGCTGAGTTTTTCTGAGATGATGCGGAGGAAAAAGATCCATAGCCGCTGTCGAAGCTTTGTTGACGTATTCCTGATGTTGTTACGAAGCAGTTTGGTCGACGTTGTAGATGGCTAATTCGCGATCGTGGGTGACCTTCGACTTGAGCTGGGTGATTGTTTAGAGATGGTGTAAAGGCGAGATCAACTGGTGTAGATATGGATGATTCTTCTATATGACCAATGTCTTCTTCTTGCTGTTGGAACAAGGGTGAGATGAGAGTGTTCATAGGTACAGGGGTACTCCTTGATCTATTAATTTGATCTAAGAGCTTCTGGAAGAGAAACTTGCCGTTCTCGTTGTGGTTTGGAATAGCTGCAGTAGGATCTTGAGCATAGCTCTGTTGTAAGGAAGTAATCATTTCATGCCACTTGAGATCTGGCGGTCGGTGTTGCTGCTGCTGCTGATTTATTTGTTGTTCATATGACTGTGTTTGCTGTACTAGAGGTGAGGATTGAAGAGGACCAAACGAAGTCGATTCACCACAACCCATATTTGCCGAAGCACTGTAGGTTTGATTTTCAAATTTGACTGTCGTTCCCGGGTCCACATTACAATCTACTTGATCGATAATCGCTTCGTTCCCAATTTCACAACCATTCCCCGCCTCCCAGAGATTTGCACCACACACAAGCCCTTCCCTGTCTCCCTCCAAATCCACGGCATCCCCCAAGGCTCCCTCTCCTAATCTTGCACTCCTACACTTCTCGATTAACTTCCAAGCCTCAACTCCCACATCTGCACTCTCAAGCATTCCCCTATAAGCCTCTTCTCTTCTCTCCCAATTCGCCACAAATTTCCTAATGATCGCATCACCGCACCCCTCCCTCACCATTCCTTTACAAATTTCAATCAAATTCAGCAGTTCCCTCCGACTTTCCAACAACTTGGTTTTCGTAGCATTGATTTCGGCAACACAACGCTCATATCTTTCTTGATCAGCGCTCATCTCGGCTTTCTTCTTAAGTCGACATTTTCTTGCTGCACGTCTGTTTTTTTCGAGGTATTTTTCCCGAGCCCGAAGAATTTCTGCAGGGGTGAGAATCTTCTTGGCGCGGGGGCGACGTTTCTTTTTCGGGGGAAGTGATGTGGTTGAAGAAATGGAATTTGAGTCGGTGGTGAGTGGGTACGCATCATTCGGATGGGTAAGAGGACTTAACAGTCGTTTCTTAGAGGGTTTGAGAGTGGCCAAATTAATGTTTGGCGAATTGGTTGTGACTTCAACGCCAAGTGGAGCATTCTCTGTCGGATTTTTGGGACTATTTTTAATTTGAGAGGTAGAGATGAGTTTGGAGTTGTCGACGTTCAATAAATCCTGAGAGATATTTGTGAACGAATTACTAAACAGGTTAATCGTATTCGCTGTGGTGTTTTGACTCCAATCGATCCCATCTTGTTGTCTCTCATTTGTGTTTGTGTTGAGAGTCGTATTTGGTATCTGTATAATATCATCGAATATCGTCGAAAATGAATCATCTTCTGTGATGTTCAAATCCATGAAAGCCTATAAGAATTCAAAACCTTGCAACTTTCGGCTCCAATCGTCCACCAATCAGAGATTGAAGCCATTTTGGATTTATCTTACCTGGTCATTTCCATTCATGAGTTCGTTCCAATCTGCTTGTGCTTTTTCTGTTCCCGGGCTAACGAGTAAATTGGAAGCGAGATTGTTGTTTTGTATTTTCAGCACGTCTTCGGCGACGAACTCATCCAAGTCGAGTTGGCCCTGGTGAGGGTGCTGGAACTTTGCTCGGTACATTGCCACAGATTTACGGATATGTTGAGATATTCGGTCCTCGCTGACTAGTATCAAGTGGATAATTAGATTGTGTACTGTTATTAGTACTCTTGTCGGAATGATTTCGAGTTCCAAATGACGGTCGAGGTAACTGGCCTATCAGATCAAGCTGGAGCAAGGAAATACCAGTGGATGTGTGATAGCCTTGAAGCTTTTGTTGAATTTCTAAGAGACAGGCGGCACCATCGGACTTTGATATGTTGAGATAATCTGATAACAGGTGAAAAAGTTTGAGGGGAGATTATGCTGTGAACTTTAGAACGATATTAGAACAAAATATATATTATGTTAATTATTAAAAGTCTTTTCTGCCTGTAGCTTGAATCTTATATCATATCGTATATCTCAATGCGTATTGAGAAAGAAGCCAGCTTAACAGAGGGCAGCAATCAAATAATTCCAGGGCGAGACGGCGAGATAATTATATCCAGCCCTGTCTTCATAATGCAAGCAACAGCGCATAATGACATCAGACCATCGAATCCAATAAGCATCGAGAAGAGTTCGATTCCCGATGACACTCTAACTGAATCGATACAGATTAATGACTACCGTAGACAAAGGGGATGGTGTGCTTCCTATATTACTTGTCATCCTTATCTCTCTTGATCGCATGAACCGGTTTCGAAAAGGAAAAAAAGAGAGAAAAAATTAGATAAAAAACCAAGCTTTTATTAGCTATCCCCGCATTTACAAGCATCGAAGAAGACAAAGTGGGAGAAGATGTGCGAATCTGGTGGAAAAGTGTCATGGTTTTCTTTATGCAGGCCAGATAATGAAAACCCGTATACCGAAGAAGCCTCTGTTGGTTGCGATATCCAATCACTGCTTTCAAACTTCGTCTTACTAACCTTGCCTTGGCTTTTCATTGTTCCATTTTATAAACATTTTAGAAACACATGTGAAATGTTTATTTCTGATCCCATTCTGAAGGAGATTTCCTCCGACATGGTTATAGAATTTCCTGAAAATGACAAGCAGAAAATGATTCTAGCAAGCGCGTTGGTCAAGGAGATGAGTCCGAAACGATAACATGCACAAGTAAAGTATTTCACACAAAGACTTTAGATGGGAAAGTTGAATGGAAAGCTCAAAGATGCAATTTGCTTTCAATACTCGAATGTGAAGTAGCATGTATATCAAATAGAATCTCCGGAGAGAAAGAGAGAAATAGGGAGAGGGAGATGAAAAGATATATCGCCACCCCCTCATTATTCTTTTAAGCTATCCGCTATCCAACCTATCAACCAGCCTTAGCGATAATTGACCACTCACAATTAACCCTTTCAGGAAAATAAGGAGAACATGGCAATTTATTTAACTTTCTCAAAATCCCATCTCTTTTATCAATAATCGCATCTTTCTTCAACTTCCTTCATCTTTTATACTTCACGTCCACCACTAGTCGGTACTACTCCGGAGTTCACGCCTAGCCCTGCCCATTTTTTATTTCATTATCGCCCGCCCCTCTTTCATCGAACATCTAACATCCAACGTCTATCGTAGGAGTTCTCCCTGGCTTGTACCTCTTCCTCACGAGTCACTACATCCATCCATATATACCACAGTGCGATAAAAAGCCCGAGAAGCCGATTGGCGAATGCCGAAATCAGAACAGTCTCAGTGTCTGTTACTTACGAGCTCACCACTCAGAACAGCGTCCGTAGTTGTAGCATCCCAGCAACCAGTCAGTCTACATCGTAGTTATACTATGTACATCGTACTTTTTGCCTTTTTTTTCGGTAGCATCAATATGCAATAATGAAACGAACCTCAATATTAGAAAGGTTCGTGGCTCTGAGGGGTGGTTGCAATTGAGGCTGTCAGGGATGTGCTCTTACTAATAACCTTATGTTATACATCTTGTATATGGTGGCTTCGCCCCCAACTCGATAGTCCTTGCTGCGATCGATAGTTATCACCTGGTACTCTCTCTTATTCTTTCACCAGTCTATTTACCTATACGAATTTCCGCAGTGAAAGAAGTAATGATTAAGTAATCACATCTGATCGCATTCGGGGGTGGGAGATACATCCGAACCGATGGATGCGTTTGGAGCTGCTCTGCCGCAAGAATGGCTGTGCTGTCTAATTTACGCACAGTCCAATCTTGATTACATAATAGTACTCTCAGCCGGAGGAAAAGGTCCTCCTACTGCTGATTGGTCCGGATGGATTTCCACGAGATTACTAAGCATACTTAATATGCGAACGTTAAATCGACGAAGAGCTGGCCGGTCTAAATGTGAAATATTTTTTTATAAATGATTCTGTACATTGCTTTGAAAGCTGATTAATTGTGTTTGTTTTAAGATAATGAGCAAGGAATTGGGATTGCATCAGTCGAGTTTTAGTGAATTTTTTTGTTCCACAGTGTCATTAGTTATCTGATGTTTGTTAGTAATATATTGCGAATAGAAAACAACCATCAAAGATAGCCCAGCCCCTGTGAATAAAGGTTAATTCTAAACCTCAACATGCATTTTAGATTTCTCACCATAAAATCTCAGAAAGAACAGCTTCACAAGTTCACTTCAATATTCAACAGCAGTCATTACCAATATCTCTGGAGAGAACCCTCTCGAAACTTCTAGAATCACAATTTCATGAACATAAAAGGAGCTGTAAAGCTGATGTGGGAAGAGACAAAAACTATAGATAATTCTTATTATGCATCTTATCTAGGCTTCCTCGGCCAGATATTTCAACCGACAATCAATCATAAATTACAAAACGATTTCTAAAGGACAAAGAGAGAGTACATACATTCATACCATGTTATAACATCCTTAAGCCCAGGTCGTAAAAGCTCGAGTGTCGTTGATAAAAAGGATTTTAATGAAGAAATGAAACACAACTCCCGCGGAAGACCGCGCGTGTCATTTTGGGCAAGCTGCATGATCTTACTTATCAATCAAGATTATGACTCTTCACAAGGTACCAGGAGGAGCATAAGGTCTGTAAGATGCATGCATGCAGGCTGTCACCCAATCACTAAAGTTAGGAGAAGGCCATGAAGTGAAAGCTCTGCTAGTACGAGTTTGTACTAGCTCTACCTGAATCATATCAGGATGAACGATCGATTCGATGTTATCGCGCAAAAATAAGACTAGAAGCGCGAACGGAAACAAAGGAAATGAATCAGATAAAACATAGCTTTGAAAGGAAAGCTAGGCCGCCCTAGTCGCTAGTAATATTGTTTCGTCTACATGCAA
This sequence comes from Botrytis hyacinthi, assembly GCA_004786245.1. NCBI lineage: Eukaryota > Fungi > Ascomycota > Leotiomycetes > Helotiales > Sclerotiniaceae > Botrytis > Botrytis hyacinthi. Next base: position 69,989 of record PQXK01000181.1, on the reverse strand, counting down.
TATGTCTTTATGGTTGGCTGAAAGCCCCGGAGATATGTCCGAGTGAAGCTGGCAATGTGGGAATACCGTATGAACTCAGCTAGCTCAACCTAGGCCGTTCCATTTGGAGCCTTGAGGTGGTTTGATTACTTGAGCGGGATTGTATAACCTATCGGACGATTTCGCAAGATGGACAGTTTTCTTTTTCCGACCGTTGCTTGACTTCCTGATGTTTCCGCATTGGCGAGAAAGATCTGATCTAAAAGGGAATGGGCTCAAGCTGGGTGGGTGGGTATACACAGTATGGAAGTATGATTTGAGAGGATGGGTACATGGTTAGTCTTGTTTCCATAACTCATTTTGAGATTTCGAGGCAGTTTACGAAACATGATGAGGATTGTTATTGGTGAGAGATTAGAAAAAGTGAAGCGAATGAAAAAAAGGAAGGTGGATGAGGGTTGCATCAAAAATTTGATTATTGAATGGTATTGCCGTAAACTGATTGTTGCACATACTACACAGGGAAATCGGGAGATTTGACAACGAAGAAAAGAAGCTGAAAAGGCAATAGAACATTATGCGAGACTAATTTGGAAGCAACTAAACAGTTCCCGTCACTTTTCGCACTTCTATTGATCCTCTTCGCAATGCGGAAATTTACGAAGACGCTATTTATGATTTCCCATAGCAATGGTGGGACATTCCCCTAAAAGGTTCTATGCGCCATTCACATCTCAATGTGTGCTTCATAAGAAGCCCTTTTTTTTTCTTGGCCTATGCATCAATCATTGCACCGTGGCCGCCGGTTCAAAGTCTGGGCACTGCCCCCTGTTTTGTGGGTTCTAGATGGCACTTCTGCTATTAAAAGTCTACGGCCTGGACGTTCGTCACTAAAAATAAAACACCACGAGGATGAACAAAACGAAGCGTGGCACCCGTTCTCAGCTACGGCTCATAACAGATACCCGTTAAATTTATTCCACTATTAACAATAAAAACGTCCATCGCGATGATTTGCATGGCCATATACGCGTGAAGGTGTTACTTGCAATTGACCCCTAGCATTGGGTACAAATGAGTGGATCTTGCAAGACACGACACATCAGCATATGACTCTCAATACCTGTTTTGAAATCTTCTCAAGACTGTTAATTGGTAACAGCTAAACGAAAAAGTCATCTGGATCGACTACGATCGAGATTGGGTGCCATTTAGACCTCGCGACAAGCGCGGGACTATAAACATTTAATGCAGAATTTAAAAATCTTGTCAATTTTACATCACCGATGGAGATCCTTACTTGTGTGCTTCCGCAGCCCAGCTCAGTGACATATTTCGGCTTAGTTCCCTTACGTTTTCATGAGATATCGTCGGATACTTGTGATGATTACGAAGAATTGATTGAAGAGTTCCCTCGCAGTCCCAATTTGGCACCTCGAAGTAACTACATTCCAAATCTGTAAAATGGACCAAGGTTCTCCAACTTTGGATGTGACAAAGTGCGATATTATCGTCGTTGGATTTTAGATAGAATTTTAGAAGCTAGAATCAAGTTCGAAAGAGGCCATACTGGTGAGGTTGCAAACGTTTTTCTGTATGGGTTGCATACCTATTCCTTATGTGCATGTATTCAACACCTTTCTGGCAAAGCATGCTAATCTGTCAATATTTAAAGTTGTACCTGGTAAGCCATAAACGGAACATATCGCATGACAAAGTCCGACATACTTGAAATTCATAACTTTTTCCAATACTCCACCCAAATTCGAGTATTAGCGCTGTCATAGAATATGCAACTCCGCCGTTGAGTGAAATCCAGGTTAGTCCTCTTGTAGTTTGCCATCTTGTGGTGTGTGCGTCTAGCTTCAGGATTGCATATGCTCTGAAAGCACGAGCGCTTGGCATTGAACACTTGTTGGATCATGTACCATGTAGACTTGACATGGACATGTCGCAAGTATCGACCCCGCTCCCTGCCATCAACCTGTTCTTAGGAAGAGAAATTGGTTTCGTCAAGACAATATACCTGAAGAAACTTGTGAGGTTGTAAAGAATTGTCGATCTTGTTAACCTGCCCATTCTCACTGGAATACGGGTCATGCGTGTCTTGGATGGCCGGGGATGCGAGGGGCGGGGTTATTGACCAAACCAGGAACCCAAATAATCCGTAAAGTGAAGGGACATATTGCAAAATTTAAGCACCAATATCGACCGATGACTGGATTCTAAACAGATGGAGAAAATTGGCTGGTGTTAACTTCAATCCCAAATTCGAATATCGAGGATGGGCATGACGAGTTCAAAGTCTTGAAGCTTGTTAAGGTTTATCAGATATGAAACTAGCGATGTACTTCACCACTCAGAAGAGTGGCGCTTCGCAAGTGAGTTTGATTCAAGCGACAAAATATCTGAGCCCTCCACAGTAGGAACATTTCGATGCACTCTGCGAGCTCCTCTGAGTCGAGGGAGAACAGATGTGATGAAAGTCTTTCAAAATCAGATGTCTTTTTTTTTGCGTTTGTGATCAAAACAGTATCTGGACAGAGAATATAATTCGGATAGTTCCAGATACGGCATACATCAAGGTCAAGAACCTTGCCGTCAGATCATTCTTGACCAGAATACAGAATATTCTGGACGGGCTACAAATGAATTCTTGCTAGAAATACTGACAGAACTAAGATATAGCTGGGGTTGGTAGACATAAGGGCCTTGCTTGAAGTGACCAATTGTTCGAGATGGCAGACTTGTCATCAAACGGCCGGTAAATTAGAGGTATTTCCTTGAGGACTTAATAGACCGTATACTACAACTAAACACAGCACAACAAGAAACATAAAGGTAAAAGGGTACGAGGGGCAAAGGGGAAATACGAACTGTTTGTAGCGAAACTTCTGGAGCTCCTGTATGCCATCGACAACTTGACACTTGCCTACCATCATTGCTCGCACACAGCTGTCAAACCGGAAACTGAAGTTTGGAAGCTTGTTGTTATTTGAAAATCCGACTTCCACTCAATAAAATAGGATTAATCTTATAGCTTGATGTCGTTTGTGCATTTATCCTGTCGTTGCTGAACTCGGTGGGAAGATCTGTACATATTGATGTGTCTCTTTGAGCAGTAGGTTATTGAAGCATTTGAGCAATTGATGAGTATACCCAAGTCTCAGACTCTATGCTCAATGCACGCTTTCTATCAAGGTAAATCTTTTTTGAAGTAAGTGAAGCAAATGAAGATCAATCTAGTTTTTAGTGCGTTGAACATATATCAACGATTCAAGCTCTGTCACATGATACATTTTGCCACCTCGAAGGCAAATTCACTAAACCTGCACCTGCGCTCATGATAATACCACACGCTACCAACTCAGGCAGGTCAAATCGAAAAACATTACACTAATTCATTATGTTGTTGCTGCTCCTCTCCTTGATGTCTAATTTACTCATTCTATGTTTGCTAATGAAGCTATTCAGAAGTAATCTGCCAGTTTGAAACGACAATAGTACTTACCCAGTAGCTACAGGCCAAACACAATGGGTGATAAATACCCCAAAGCAAATTCATTTGGTTTGCCCGTGTTTTAGTGCTGCGGGGGGGATGGTTCTTTAAACCCACCGCCAAGCACATATAACACATTTTAAAATGTCTCATTCGATCTTTTTATATCTGGGCTCTTTCCCAAATCAACATAGCGGCGGAAGGGAAAAAGGGAGTTTCTTCTTCAATCACCTGAATCCTTATTTTAGACAAGCTTCTCTACCCCGTTCTTAATCGACCATTGTGTTGTTGTTCATCGTGGCCTTTGTTTATTGACCATCAAATAATGCATTTGATGTCGAAAGTCGACTTTTGATTATTGAATAGTGCATATCCATAATATCTCTATCAAAATATCGTCATCATGATGCGCTTGCAGGCACGTCGTGTTGTGTTTGTCGCCATCATTTTCAGCGCGACAATTGCATACATTTTGTACACCCAAAGTAATTATATCACGTGGCCACGTACTGACCCAAATGATTCAATTGTCTATGAAACGCAACCCAACTCAAACTCCGATTCACAAATACCTGCAGACCCGAGTTCGTCGATTCCAATAACAGATTCGAATGATGAGGTCAAGACACCGCCCACGGTCGAAGAGCCTTCACTGAAAGAGAACCAAGACAAGAAGCCAGATGAACAACATCCAGCTGAAAACCCGCCTGGTACTGGTTTAGATACCAAACCTCTTTCTGATACAACCTCAACACCAGCACCAATTGTTCCAGCGGTTACATGTCCATCTTATGCACAAATTCAGCGGAAGAAGCAAGAGCCATTATCTGAAGGTCATAGGAAATTTCCATATTCTCGCCCTTCACAAGAATGCCGGACATTCAATCTTCCTTCGTTAGAAAAGCTCATCGAGCAAATGAAAACTATTATCAAGGACCCAGATCTCTTCCGGCTTTTTGAAAATAGTTATCCAAATACATTGGATACCACGATCAAATGGCGAGGGTACGCAAACAAGATCGATCCAGTTACACAAAACGAGACAGCGACAGATGAAGAGCTCACATTTGTTATCACTGGCGATATTGATGCTATGTGGTTGAGGGACTCTGCATCCCAAATCTATTCCTATCTCCCATTACTCGAAGCTTCTGATAATCGAGATTCTCTTGCAAGTCTATGGCGTGGTCTTATCAATTTACACGCACGATATATCATCATATCACCATACTGTCATAGTTTCCAACCTCCACCAGAATCAGGGCTCCAACTCCAAACCAATGGAGCGTATCATCAAAACCATCCCATGCCAGCCTATGATCCCGAGAAAGTCTTCGACTGTAAATGGGAACTCGATTCCCTGGCCTCCTTTCTCCAAGTCTCATCGGCCTATTACCAGCGCACAAACGATTTATCATTCTTTCAAAAATATTCCTGGATCGATGCTGTTCAAGCAGCTGTAGATGCCGCTGGTGCAATGAGACTGGGAACGTATTCCCCTGAAGGTAAAGTTCAAAAATCTGCATGGACATTTACGGGTTGGACAAACCGCGGCAGCGAGACTTTGACAAATGATGGTCTGGGTAACCCTACGAAACAGAACGGAATGGTAAGAAGTGCATTTCGTCCTTCAGATGATGCATGTATCTATCAATTATTGATACCCGCAAACATGATGTGGGCTAAATACCTAGAAGAGGCATCTATTATTATGGAACAATTATCTGGCGAAAAGGCTGCCAAACTGACCACCTCCATGCGAGAGCAAGCACTCGGAATAAGAAAAGCCATAGATCGCGATGCCATAACTCATCACTGGAAATTCGGCGATATTTATGCCTATGAAATCGATGGCTTCGGCGGCCATAATTTGATGGATGATGCCAATGTCCCTTCACTATTAGCTATTCCTCTTTGGGACTACGAAAACTCTTCATTTCCCCTCCCTGAACTATTTGAAAGTGACGGAGAGCAAGGTGGTAAAAGAACAAAAGTTGATCATGCAAAGATCTATAATAACACTCGAAATTTCGTTCTAAGTCAAGAGAATCCCTATTTCATGCAAGGGCCCTCCATCGCCGCAGTAGGTGGCCCTCATCTTGGTCCTGGCAAAAGTTGGCCCATGGCAGCTATTGTACGCGCCCTTACTGCCATGGAAACAGCATCGAGATCGGGCAAAGGAATAGAAGATGTGGAGAAAGAAGTAGTAGAACAGGTAATGATGGTACTAGATAGTACCGGAGGAACGGGTGTAATTCATGAGAGCGTCAACTCATGGAATGCAAATGATTGGACAAGAGCTTGGTTTGGATGGGCGAATGGACTTTTTGGGGAATTAGTTATGCGAATTTCAAGAGAGGATCAAAAGGCCGGGAGAGGGGGTGGAGGGTTGTTGGGAAGAAGCTGGCAGACAGATGAGGGTGTCAAGGCGAGTAATTAAGTTTTGCCATGTAATAGAAATTGGAATGGATGTATGGCGTTTGGTGAAATCGGCATATGGGACTGTATTTTTGGATACACTTCGTCGTGTATTGGAGACTAGGTAGCTTTGGATAACTTGGCGAAAAGTTAGTTGGATAAAATAATTGAGTATTGCATTGGAAACATGTTCCTTGTTGCTAACATACCAGCCACATGGGAGATAATAGCTGAACCAAATCCCACTTAGATAGCACAGGAAATTCTTCATTTCTCGCGCCCGTCTCTCCATAACCCTCAACACCTTCCTTGTACATCACCCTCCACTTGGTATCTCGTCACCCATCTCCAAGCTTGCAATCTTGCCTCCTCTACCCTCATCTATCAGCAATTCCACTCCCTGTTCCTTGTCCCTCCCATCTACAGAGCATCCCACTCACTACCAAAAGCATCCTCCAGCATCTATTCCAACAACCTCCTCGACCCAAGCCCCATTCCAAAACTCAAAATAAACAAAATAATATCGCAACCATCCCACCCGCAAAAAAGAAACACATGATTCCCCGGAGCAGAAAATCAAGGAATGAATATTCGAGTGCGTGAAGCGACATTTTGCCTGCTTTCTTCGGGTATATCATGAGATAGAAACTGAGAAAGATTCAAAAGTTTCTTTCGGGTTGGTGATTAGAGAGTGAGTACTTCTATCGCTACCTATTTCAAGATGATTCTATTTCACAGTATGTGGGCATTTGTGAGGCGAGACGTGGTTGGAGCTGGATTGAAGACTGGAAGGAATGATCTTATACTTTATAACATACGAGACGCTTTGTACGAAACTTCCGATGCAACGTGTACCAACTTTTAGTATCGAGCTAGAATCTCACGATTGATTATATTGAAAATATGTAAGATCCTACAGTACTACGTGAATACCAGACAACTGTTTCTCACATAATCTTACCAACCTTTCGAAGTAAGCATCACTCAATCCGGGATCGCTCGACCATTCAATTACTACAGATTTCGTAATGTATCAAAGCAATCGAAAACATGTTCACGTCCTTCGTCCATGATATCACCACAAGTCCGCACGATATACTGTGAATGCTCCTCAACTTGAATTTCTGGACAATCTTGGAATATCCTAGGATTTACGTACATATACTGTGTAATTTCTCATGTTATTGTACCAGTATCAGATAGTTCATTGTGAAAAACTTAGGCTGATAGTCACAATGGAGTGTTTGTTTGTGAAATGGATTAGTTCGGGCATTTTGATAATGTTTTTCAAGAGTTGAGCGCAAGCGAGCAGCAATTGAATTTGAGATAAAACCTATCAGAGCTTCTTTTAAATTGATTATATGGCTGAGATCTGCCTGATAACTTTCTTTCATTAATCTTAGCTCCTATCCGCTCATAAGAACAAGTTCAAATTCCAGTGATGATAGCACCTGAAAATCAGATGAACCACCAAAGAATTGAAGCAAAGCATTGATCCAACCACAACTCCCGTATCTCATATCCTTACTTCCTAGTACAGTTCCACGCTCGTCGCCCCTGCTTCCTTTCATTTTTTCCTCTTTTCATTTTCTCTATTCGCCCTCTCCATGGCTCTTTTTGCCTCCCTATACATCCTCATCCTCTCACTCCCTAATGGCCCGTGTCTCCTCCCCTCCGCTGCCTGTTTTAGTAGCGGTAACTGTATTATGGCCGAAAAAGTATCAAAAACTTTTTGGATGGGTTTATTATGTCTAGCCGCTACTTCTGCAAATGGAAATGTATCTTGACTCGTTTGCGCTATGTCTATGATTCTGGTTGTATGTTAATCAAGGACCTTATATATAGACATGAGAAGAGAGAGGTCTTACAAATTTGGGGAGTGTTTAGATGAAGATGCAGACACGGATGTGGATGTTTTTGGTCTTGAAGAATGTGGGACCGGAGTTTGGAGAGGAGATGAGATAGAATCTAGCGTGTGGGAAGCAGTAGGTTCCGTTTGTCGAGGTGTGCTTATGTGTGGAGAAATTGTATCGTTGTGTTCGATGTCGACGGTCGGATTTTGACGTTCGCCGAGAGTTGTCGAGGGTGAAGCTTTGTTGTTATCCATCGAATGTGGCCACGCAGGTATTCTATATAGAGAAGGTTTGCGTCGTATATCTGCTGCAGTCACCTGGGGATGAGGGAATGGAGAAGGACAAGTATGTCTCACCAGTGTGACTGGATGTGTTGGTTGAGAATATGTCGCAGAATTTGATGAAATTATCGAAGGTTGCACAGGACAGGTGTTTGTGGAAGAGGTAGACATCTTTGTAGGCATGTGACGTAATTGTGAAACTAACTTTGGTTGAATTGAAGGATATGACGCTGGTGCGGTTTCAGTTGTAAGAGGTATTGTTTTAGGTGACACCATTTCTTGCGCATATCTCTCGCTGGGGAGGGTTCCAATGGGAACTTGTTGCGAGTTGACACAATTTGGGTCACCGGCACTAAAATAATATTTACGGTGCCAATTCGGGTCGTTGTCGATTTTAGAAAACATACTTGCTCGTGAATCAATGGATGGTGCGCACTTTGGAGGTGAGTAATCTGATGGTTTCCAGGAGAAGTCTTGCCAACCAGGTATAACTGGCCGATGTGGCGGAAGAGGGAGAGGCACTCCTCCGAAAGTAGTTGGCACATTTGGATCTTCTAAAAAGTCCACAAATCCCGTATGTCCATAAATGGGGCTAGTATTCGAGTCAGAAGGCAAGACCTTCGGTCTTGGCAGATACATAGATGCTGAAGGCATGTATGGAGACACATGATTTGAATTTTCACTTGAATCGTGATGCTTTCTTTTTTTCACATGATCTTGCTCTGGTGTTGTGAAAGTTGTGGATTTTGCATTATAATGCGGTGACGGTGGTGGCGGTGGCGGAAGTATGGATCTGGCATACCAAGGTGGTGGGATTTTGAACGGTATAGTTTGAGAAATATGCGAAGGAGATATTACGGGTAGCCCCGACTGTGGAGGATTCAATGGCCGTAGAAAGGTATCTAATGTAGCGGTTTTATACATCGCTTTGACAGAATGGCATCTAGCTCTGTTCACCTCATCAAGTTCAGAGCAATGGTCAAGCGAAGGAGCCATATCAGGTACGGGCTTCTCTGGTGATGAGCGAGCACCTATAATTCCGGCGCTCGAAATGGGACTAGCCGAGCTGTTATGAGTCTGTTGTGATGGAATCTCAAGCCTAGTAAATGATTTGCTTAGAATGAATTCACTGGCATGGGACTTTATCATACCTTCTGTGCCTTTTCTTCCTTCGTCGAGGGACTGAAAACACAAACTCTACTTCATCATCTGAAGATTCTGGGACTGATCGCTCCGGTAGGAGTCTCTCTGGCACTTGCTGGGTGGTATTACCAGCTAGAGTAGATTGATGATCGACTGAACGGGCTGAATTGTCTGTCAGAGGTGCTGAATTGCAATAAGGTTCCACGCCGGGAGCTGTTTGAGGGGAGATAACGCTCTGTGTATTAGTCTGCTCAACTTCGGCCATCATGAAGAGGGAGTGGAGACTAGGGAGTTATGAACTTTAGAAAAGAAGGAGATATTGAGGATATAAAATTAGGACATAGATTGGGCAAAGACACAAAGGTTGATGAAGAGGTTAACATCTTTATTATACCATTTTACCGTGTTTGATATCAACCTCCATACTAATGATGAAGGGATCTGCATTTCACAATAAGTAAAACCACCCAGTGCTTGAACAGACATCTTATTTTGGCTTGTTCGTTTCCAGGTAGTCATGCCATTGTCCTTATAGGTTGAAGAATGAGAAAGCTCACAGATCAATGTAAGCTCTATGCATGGGACCTAGATAAACAAAGAGTAAAGGAACGACAAGAAGCTGTGGGGTTTTGATTCATCAGGAATAATATGTTCTTTAGAGGTGAATTATTGAAAGGTTATTGGAAACCCTGATGTTATGTGCCTATCATACTCAGCAGACATTTCAGATGCCAAAGCCAAGCTTTAGCCATACTGGAGACTGGTAGCACAGCACACTAGCGGCATTATCGATTAACCGTAGTTTAGCCGGTACAATCGATAAAGCTCCCGCCAAACAATCTCCCACTATATCAATGACATACCAGGCAAATAAACAAACAGGCCGATTCATAAACACATCTAACTTCTTTTAACTTATCACAAAACTATCAAAACTGTCTGTCTTTATTGCTGAGTGCTTTTACAAGTTTCATAATGGCCGTTGACAACCATAATTCCTTACTTTCGACACAGAAGTCGTCCGATTCTAGTCTCCAGGTAGCTCTACATCCCCTCGTTCTCCTCACAATTTCAGACTATATTACAAGACACACTCTGCGACAACAAACCGGACCTGTAGTTGGAGCTCTGCTAGGTCAACAGAATGGTCGCGAAATCACTATTGAGCATGCATTCGAATGTCTGCTTACTACGGAGGAAGATGAAGTAAAGCTATCACCATTATGGTTTGAGAAAAGGTTACAACAAAGTATGTACAACCTAACTTGAGTGGGCAATTTCTTTCATACTGACTTTTTACAGTGAAGGATGTTCATAAAGTACCTGCACTTGATCTTGTCGGTTGGTATACTATCATTCCTAACTCTGGACCACAACCCATACATCTTCCTATCCATCGACAAATCCTCTCTACATACAATGAGTCTGCCATTCTACTCGGTTTTCATCCCGAGGAAGTACATGGTGGCGCAGTTGGCGGAAAGTTACCTCTCACGATATACGAAAGCAACTATGAGGCCGAGGAAAGCGGCGTGGAGACTGGAGAGGACAAGGAAATGAAAGACGAGGAACAACAACTCAAGCTCAAATTCAAGGAACTCCCATTCACTGTCGAGACTGGCGAAGCAGAAATGATCAGCGTTGATTTCGTGGCTCGTGGTGGAGGAAATGCTACAGCTGTGAATGGTACTAGCAAGAAAATTACGATTGTGGAAGGTAAAGGAAAGGGCAAAGGTAAAGAAAAGTCCCAAGATTCAGAGACCTCGAAACGCGAAGAGAGCAGTCTATCACGAGAAGACGAAGAACAACTTGCCTCATTGACTGCAAAGGCAAATGCTATCAAGATGCTTCAATCCAGAATCAATTTGGTCGCCGCTTACCTCCAAAACCTTCCTCCCTCGTATGTGGCCGACGGCATTGTTTCGGAAGCAGATATCGAATCGAAGAACTTTGCACCAGTCAATCATTCGATTCTTCGGTCTATTCAAGCCCTTCTCGGTCGTCTTACTGTTCTTATACCCGCCGACAGTCAAGGTTTCGAACACGAACTCATCTCTGAGAAAAACGATGTCAGCCTCATCTCCCTCCTCAGCGAGCTCACGAAATCAGCGCATGACATCAGAGAAACAGGAAAGAAATTTGCCGTTGTAGAGAACGGAAAGGCTAGCGGAATGAAGCGCCCTGGAATGGGTTGGGGTGACCAAGGCCATCCAATGCGAGAGGTAATGCATGTTGGAGACCTAATGTCATAGGATAGCTTTCCCCCCTGATTTTAACGGCGTATTTAGGCTTGGGCGTATGAAGGTATGGGTGGCATGCAGGTGGTGCGCGATTTACATTTTGAAGAAAAGGGAATCTGGCGTACTTGCATGAGGGATTTCAGATATCATGAGAATGAGAGATACGATTGAACGAGAATTAGATAGGCAATGAATACCTGACCTAACGTGAACATGAACATGAATTTTCCGCTTGCATATCTTATCTTGTGAAACAACGTCAAAAAGGAAGTATGATTCGATGGATTGTTACACAATTGTGTGTTTGACTTTGAGATACAGTCGCACGACGTTGTTACCAGATTTAGACACGGATATCTACATGGTACTCGTGCTTAAGAGGTGATTGAAAAACAAATATCACAACCTTGATGGATAGATAGCGAATCTGGATGTTAAATGCGAGGTGGTATCATGGGAAAATAAGCAATACGGGTATTATTGATCAGATATATTGGCTCAAGTAGGCCATGACCAAATGCCTTCTAAAAATCTTAATATTTGAAGCAAGTTTGAGTACCTATTTAGGAAAAGAGTCTCGATCTCACGTGTCTTGAGGTCTAATCTAAGGAAAAATGTTTTTCAACATGAAGCGAAACTTGAATGTATCAATTGAATTGCAAATATATTTGATCTGTCTATCTCCAGCTTCAAAGCATGACACCGACCCAATACCAGATATCTTTCTTTCACAGCAAACCACCAAATTCATCCCTTCAACCACTTTCCCAGATCGACCTTTCATAATCTTACTAAATCGTGTGTTTAAGAAAAGAACAGAAGAAAAATTCATTATATTCCCACAAAAGTCAAAAAACTCCATCGTTTCCGCTTGTACGCTTTTATACCTCAATAACCACCTTTAAGATAAGATCCCCGTGCTCATCCATCGTCTTCCCCGCCAACTCAAATGCTTGCTTCGCATTTCCAAGACCTTTAAATCGATGCGTAACCATGTTGTCCAAGCTTGGAAGACCTCCTTTCTTCCCGCTAGCACCTAACATTCTGATACCGGTTGGATACGTATTTGCGTATCTGAAGACGCCTAGAATGTCTACTTCGCGGAGATGAGCAGCGGAGAGAGGGAGCGTTTGGATGGGTGTTCCCATGCCGACCATGATTACTTTTCCGCCCGGTTTGGTGCTGTAGATGGCGGTTTGCATGCAGATTTCCTTACCGGTGCATTCAAAAGTTACGTCGGCGCCTTCGTGGTCGTCTTCGGCGAGGATGTCATCTGGGGATGAAATGGAGAGGATATCTGAAGCAGTGCATTTGGCGGAGTCGAGACGATCGGAGATGGTGGTATAGGAAGAGATAGGTGTTGTGATTCCTGAAGCTAGAGAAGGAGTGGAGGTTCCCGAGGAGGAAGCAGTAGAGGGAGCGCTGGAGTTGGAGTTAGAAGGAGGAATCACGTATCCGTGGGTTGCGAAACCGTGGTCGAGGGCGTATTGGACCCGGTTCGCGGAGATGTCGGTTATCGTTACAATAGGGCAGCCAGATTGACGAGCCATGGCGGCGACGAGGAGGCCTACTGCTCCAGCCTGGTGATATTTTAGTAAAGTGATTAAAACTAAATGAGTAAAATCGGTGATGCATGGGGATTTATTAAAGTAATGACTTACTCCGATGACAACGGCTGTGGATCCAGGTGTAGGTGCTGCTCGATTCACAGAATGAATAGCCACGGAGAGTGGTTCCAAAAGTGCAGCAGCGTCGAATGAGATATGATCCGGAAGCCTGAATGAAAGATCAGTAAGCTGCTTTGCTAAAGTTGCCTTTATGGACTTTGAGAACATACTTGTGACACCAAACAGCTGGGTGATTGATTCTCTCTTGCAATGTCCCCTGAAAATGAGGTACACTTTTTGCACTACTCCTGAATCTCATCTTCTTGCAAAGGTTGTATCTCCCTTTTCTACAGATATCACATTGACCACACGATATGCCCACCTCAAGGGCGACTCGGTCTCCAATAGCAAAGCCATTAACTTGTGGCCCAATCCCTACAACCACACCTGAAGCTTCATGACCAAGAGATAGAGGTGCACAAGCACATAAATCGCCATTAGCGAACTTCTTGTAATAGCTTACATCGGAACCACAGATGCCAGTCGATTTGATCTGAACTTGGAGTTCTCCGATAAGAGGTTCGGTGATATTGCGAACTTCCTAAGTTTTTAAAGTCAATTGGGGTGCTCTTGATATATTTATATGTGTCTGAGTATAAGTGGGGTGGATTCCTCTTACCAATCTCACATCTTGTATTCCGTGTAGAACGCTACTAAGAATGCTAGACTTATTACTGACGTGGGATGTGACCTCCACGTTCATCACATTTTCATCGTAAGCTGGCGCCATTTGAGATTGCTCTGTATGATATCAAAGATATGAGGTAACAAAAATATCCTCTTATTGCTCTGACCAAGAAAGAAAAGTGTGGGGGCTTAATAAATATTTCTATTTTCGCACTCTCCAAAGTAAACCCCCCAACTTATAACGTTTACCTTCTTCCCCTGGAGGAGAGATTGGCGCTCTCCTTGTCAAGTCACATAGCTTGTAGCTATCTACTCTATCATGATTCATTTCGATTGCAAGACATCTAGCATGTTGCTATCCATCGCGCAGTATACTCAGTAACAATCAATCCACTGGAATGTTGCGGAAATGTGTATATCCCATGCATCTGTACCCTGCAGACGCAGGCACGGAAGCACACCACACCTTGATTGAATTCTGTGCTTCCAGCGGAGTCGGACCTTTGTATTAGGTACCTCCGCGATTGGAGTGAAATACACTTTATTTCATGTATATCCAAATAGTGAAGATCCTGAAAAGATCGTATGAGGTGTAACGGCAGATAAAAGACACAACATTGCCGGATATCTTGCTGTAGCTAGACGTTGAAGATAGCTGTGTGGCTAGAAGTATGTTCCGGCCCCTCACTTGACGCTTATCCTAGTAACTGATACATCGCCCGTTACTTTGCGTTGTTTATCGGTGTGCAGCGTACATCGTTGAAGTGACAAGACGTACATATCAACTAATGTCTTGAAAAGTCAACAATACATTATACATGCTGGATATAAAGCTATTAGAGGCCTGGGTCCGATAAGACGTCGAATCCAACCAATCCCACAACTCCATTCGCATCTATGAGAGAGTGGAGAAACTTAATGGAGCATTGATTTCCCTGGATGATACGTGATTAGTCGTTACCAAACTTCAAACACGGACAATCATTTTCCTCCATACCCCAGATTCCTCCCAACCTTATTAGATTAACATCGGAGTATCGGTGCAATCACGACAGAACCCTTTTCGATCGTCGATTTACCCGTTGATGGGTTCTTTTGTGATGAAAAAAAGTTGATAGAAATGTTGATATCCTGAATGGCGCATTCCTCGAATTCATGAAAATTCGGTAAGGCTGGTGGAGGTAGCAGGAATGGCATGATACTGATAGGGATATTCGTAAACGGCGATATTGGATATTTTACGCCGATAAGCAGAGCCAAGATGTGATACCAAGTTCGTCATGGCACACATACTGGGTAATTTTTCGCATTTTCTCATCTTTATTCGAAGAAACCCACTTTCACGCAGAATTAAGGTGGCAATGGCGAATTGAGTAGCAGCGAATGGATGTCCAATCCAAGCTGAAAAAGAGCGAGTATCCGAAGGGGAGTCAAGAAAAAGTAAGAAAAATCAAGTACTTGGGTACAAAGACAAGAAAGAGTTAGATTATTAGAAAGCTTATTATGCCCCTCTTCGGAAGAACACGGCCCGCATGCCTGATGTTGTGTAAAACTGCATTCTCCCTCCACAACGTCGCATTTTTAATTCTGGGTGGTATATTGATGTTTTGATCCTACTGGAGAGGATGATATGATGGGAGGGCAGATCTTAACCTTTGATCGTTGAGAGAGTTTTTGTGACGTGGCTAAAGCTGCTGCATGTTCTCTTAAAATTCAAGAGTCTGCAGAAATCAGATATGTGATACAGAAGGTTTATCAAATTACTTTCAATGAAGCTTGTGGCACATGTTTAATATGATACAAGGAAGTCTACTTTTCAAAGGAGTGTCGTTGGGTGTTGTACGAACCAAAGGCCTGGTTCGGATTGATTTTGGGCTTGCTTATCCATTCACAAGGGTAATATAAGGTAATGTAATGTAATGTAATTAATGTAAGCATCTTGATTAGCGAAAGATACTAAAAGGCGTATATGCATTTAACCGGGAGCCCTGGAAACTTTTCGAGGGTCTAGCGGATTTGCGGCTCATTTTTAAGTGATATATATGCAATGGGTGCATACTAAACTACGAGAAGCAAACATCTATTTAAGCGGTGAGGAAACCTACCTGGCCATTTTGGATGGTACCCAAATGATCTTGTCAAATATTCTCAAGTAGTATCAAAAACATACATG
Organism: Botrytis hyacinthi; assembly: GCA_004786245.1. NCBI lineage: Eukaryota > Fungi > Ascomycota > Leotiomycetes > Helotiales > Sclerotiniaceae > Botrytis > Botrytis hyacinthi. The sequence goes on along the minus strand of PQXK01000181.1, from coordinate 54,109 downwards.
ATGCCAGTAGCTTAACGGATAAAGTCGCACAAAAATTATTGTATTGCATACACTTTGCATGAACGATACAGATTTTGGGTGATACAATGGGTGTGACCAGGGTCCTTTTCTCGGATCATAATACCGGGAAAGTTTCTTGCTAAGAAGAATTCTCGGCAATAAACCACTTCATAGAACATTAGCCAATCTCGACGCCGCATTTCTTGCATCAACTCGGTCCTCGTCATCTTCTTCTTTTAAGCCCGGCAATCCACCAGTGCTGCCACTGAGCGACCTATCACGACCCACGCCTTCTTCTTCGCCATTTGCGCCGTCGGGAGTAGACATGAAACTGCCTGAAATACTCCGGTTAAGTCCATCGGGGCGTCTTGGAACGCCAGACCACGAATCACCTTTGGGACCTTGACTGGCTGCAAGACTGGCTCTCCTTGCTGCGGGGTGTGATTCTCTACCCAGCCGGCTAAGTCCACCAGAAGAATCGATCGCTCGTATATCAGGTCTAATGCTTTCCAAGGTCGCCAGCGTCCGTCGCTCCGCTTCAATTTCACGAATCACATATTCTCGAATGCTTAATCTTAGATCTGCAGCAGTCCGAGCGAACCATCTTCGTTGTTCAAGTAACAAGTTGGCCGTGACACGTTGAGTTTTGTTGTGAAGATAAACTTCATTGCTGCGTGCTTCATCAAGTGCTGATATGGCTTCATCAACCTTTTCCCTTCGGACAGATGAGCTGGCCTTTAAGCGGTCTGCAGCATTAAGCTTGCTTCGGGTTAATTGCTGAGCCTGTAGTAATTCGCGCAGAAGTATGTGTCGGTTCGTGAGAGTTTCTTTGACAATAAATGAATCTTGAGAATGATACTGAAGAGGATCACCTATGGTTGTGGCTTCAGCAGTACCTTGTGCTGCATGGAAATCTCCTGTACTTTGGATTGTTTTTCCAAGCTTACGGTATGCATTAGCAAGGCCTTGGTGAGGCTCTTGGATATTCATTGCGCCCAATTTGACACCGAAATCGGACTCTGCTAGACCAAGACCTGCATACACATTAGTATCTGGATACCCAGCTGTCATGTGACAACCTACCTCGTCTTGCTTTGACCAATTTGTCTACCTTGTGACCTGCATCCATTGTTCCTAGGTAAAAGAGCTTCACCACCGGCCTTGCATCTTGTAATTCCGGCGTATCATCGGGCGGAGGTGCAAATTGTTTGATAACTCTTCGGCGAACTCCAGTAGCTGGTTGCTTTCGCTTCAGCATTGGGCTGTATCCAAAATCGCTCTCAACAAACAAAACCATCTCATCATCCCTCATTAATACGTCATTAGAGCAAACATAATTGAGCCATCTTTGGAGAGAAGCTTTAACGCGCGCTTCATCCTCATCAGTGCCAGCACCAGCAGATGTTAACGCGGGAGGAACTGCAGGAACTATAGCTTCCGGATTTGACGATATTAAATGATCTGCTAACTTGATGAATTCGGAATGCGTTCGTCGGACATCGCGAAATTGTGTTGTTCTAAATTTTGGAAGATTGGTCTACGCAATCGGTTAGCCAAGACCACAGCGACACATTCCTTGATCGATGACTTACGTGTACATCAAATCGCAAGATAGGATCTTTTCTCCCGGTGCGCTCCAGTCCGGTGATCTTTGCTTGCAGCTTGTAATGAGGTGCCGGGGGATGATGCCCTTGTCGCGCAGCAGAATGATGATATCTCTGAGGTTCCGGCCTATGTTGACCCGCTGGATACTGTTGCTGTGGAGCTGTTTGCTGTTGATACTGTACAAAACCTTGCTGTCCTTCGGCATCGCTTTGACTTGATTCAACAGTGTCAGGTCTGCGACTTTCGGCATCAGAGACCGATGCACCAGCACTGCTATCGGGTCGATTGAAACCTCCAGTTCCCATTATATCTTCTTGCGAATAGCCTGCACCGCCTTGTTGATCCGGGTTGTACGGTGTCGGTGACACAATATCTCTCGGTGGGAATGTGCTGGTTTTTGGATGCTGTGGTGAGCCAGTGGGGGAAGATCCCCAAGGAGAAGCACCCGCAGGATTATCTGCATCGTTGATCGAGGCAGAATAATCCATGATGATGAATGGCGCGACCTTTTAGTATGTAAGACGATAAGCTAGAGTCAACAGAATAAGAACGTAGCAATTATTGGATCAAAAAGAACTTTTGTATTTGAACTGGTGCATCTGGGTATTTCATAAACTCGTGGAAAACATGTAGAAAGACGGCAAATCAAATAATCAATCGAGGTTGATTAGAGCTTCCGCTGAAGTAGGTAGGTATTGAGAAGAGTTCCCAGGTTCGGCCGCTCCGTGGTCTGGCTTATTCCGCCGTTGAAGTTTGAGCCTCAGGCAAGAATTAGTAATCCATTATTATTCTCCCTTGGCCGTCTGAAATTATAGTACGAAGAGCATTTATATCTTCAATTATTGAGGGGATGGTCTTGTTGGTATCAAAAAGAGGGTGTCGAGTATGGCATCGATACTTGACACAAGTTACACGACCTTGTCTGGCTAAGCCTAGTCAATTGAATGCGTTCATTCGTTATAATTCACAGCAAACCGAAAGTCATGATGCGTTAACAGAGACAACTCGAAATATTGGCATCATAGCTCATATCGATGCAGTAAGTTTCATTGATCTCTTTTGGTAATTTTTTCTGATTTCGAAAGGGCAAAACGACAACTACTGAGCGTATGCTCTATTACAGTGGCTATACTCGACGCATAGGAGGTAGGTATGATTGTACTAGTCACATGATCACCATGAATATAACCTAATAGATCTATTAGACGTTGATGATGGTTCTACCGTCACAGACTTCCTCCCCGCCGAGAGGGCTAGAGGTATCACTATTCAGTCAGCAGCCGTTACGATGCATTGGCCCCCTGTAGCTGAGAAGGATACATCCTCGAAAGCGTCTGACCCATCTCGATCACTGATATCGCATACTCTTAATCTGATTGATACTCCCGGGCACGCGGATTTCACATTTGAAGTCCTTCGTTCTTTGAGGATTCTTGATGGTGCTGTATGCATTCTTGATGGTGTGGCAGGAGTAGAAGCTCAAACAGAGAAAGTATGGAAACAGGCAAATAATTATAGTATTCCTAGGATCGCTTTCGTCAATAAGCTTGATCGTGAAGGAGCTGCCTTCGCGAGAACAGTAAAAGAGATTGGTTCGAGGCTCCGGGGCTGGCCTGCGGTGTGTCAAATTCCATGGTGGGAAGGTGGGAAAGGAAGGTTTATGGGAGTTGGTGATGCAGTCAATCTTTGTGCTCTAAAATGGGAAGAAGGTGGGGATGGCAAATCAATCCAACATTTCACTCTTGATCAGCTGAAGAGAGATAATCCTGAATTTGCTGAAGAAATCACCAAAGCGCGAGCTGCGCTCGTAGAGGCCTTATGCGAATTTGATGAAGGGCTTCTTGAAACCTGGCTGGAGTGTAACGATGACAGTCTGCTTATATCATCGACGGCCATTACAAAGAGTTTGCGAAAATGTGTACTCGATGGTTCCGGTAAACTCATACCTGTCTTTGCTGGGGCCAGTTTCCGGAATATCGGTGTTCAACCGCTTCTTGATGCCATCAACAATCTTCTACCAAACCCTACCGAAAGGCCTGACCCAGAAGTTCGACTTGGAAACGTTCATGGCAGTTTATCCCAACTGCTACACGGAAAGCTAGATCTCACCGCGGCGCAACCAAGACATCTCTCCAAGAAATCCCATGCGCGGACTTCCCTCATTTCTCAGGTCGAAGCTTGTGCCCTTGCTTTCAAGGTGGTCAATGATCCTCGACGCGGCGTGTTGGTCTACATCAGGGTATACTCTGGTACAGTCAAGCGGAACACTACTTTGTGGAACACGAATCTTCATATTTCAGAAAGAGCCCAAAGACTGTTACAGATGTACGCATCTGACGCGGTAGAGATACAAAGCATTCCCTCTGGCCAAATTGGCGTTATTGCTGGCTTGAAACACGCTCGTACAGGCGATACTCTATTATCATATACAGGCGCTCATCCAAAGAATGGCCCGCCACCACCTCTGAATACTCTTCAACTGAGACCGATCAATGTTCCTCCACCAGTTTTTTTCGCCGCTATTGAGCCTCACAGTCTAAGCGAAGAAAAAAATGTCGCTGAAATATTGCAGCTCTTATTGAGGGAAGACCCAAGTCTCCATGTTAATATTGATGAAGAATCTGGGCAAATGCAGTTGAGTGGAATGGGCGAGCTACATCTTGAGATCGCAAAGGATCGACTCGTGAATGATTTTAAAGCCAAGGCAACCATGGGCAATATCGAAATCGGGTACCGAGAATGTGTACTTTCACCAACATCACCTCACAAGTATATATTTGATCGTGAAGTTGCTGGGAAAAAAGGAAAAGCAGGCTGCGAAGCTAGTATCAGTCCAGACGAGCAGCCGCTAGAAGATTCTGACCATACTATGAATATTGATGGAAATACAATCACAATCCGCATCCCGAAACCTGCTAAGAATGATGGAAGTGATGGAACTCTGACACTCCCCTCCGATATGACCCTCAGCGAAGTTCATACAGCATTGATCAATGGGGCTGTTGCTGGTCTAGCCCGTGGCCCACGTCGTGCATTCCCGCTTCATTCTGCACATGTGTTATTGAAGTTTGATACCGTTGAGGATGTCTTTGGTTCCGATACCACATCTGCCGCATTGTCTTCTGCGTCAAGAAATGCCGTACAAGCTGCTCTCAAAGAAGCATTCCAAGCGAACTCCATCGGACTAATGGAACCAGTCATGAATGTGGTTATTAGTTGCGACGAATCATCCCTTGGCGCAATTGTGCACGATCTATCATCAGCTCGTGGTGGTCATGTCTTATCACTTGAGAATGATAGTGATGTAGAAGATGCAGAAAATGAGCTGGCACCAATTGATATTTCAAGAGTCTATACTCCTCCAGATCCATTCGCGTCAGGCACCAGCACTGATTCATCGGGTCCTGGCCAGCAGCGCCAAATTACCGCTCGGGTACCATTGAAGGAAATGGTTGGATATTTGAAGCATTTGAGGAGTATGACTGGTGGTAGAGGAACATTTGTCATGAGCGTTGACAGGTTTGAAAGACTTTCTGGGCCAAGAGAAAAGGCTTTGTAGCGCATACATGAATTGCAAGGAACTTAGTTATAAATGACATGTTTTATGTATTATGTATCTATATTGGCATTGTCTTTGTCCTGGGGGCTTGAATGGTATTAGTGGTCTCCCATTCTCAAGACTCTTTTCCTGCTTATATAACCATATATTCTTTTACCGTCTTCTGCGTGTTGCATCACCTCAACACTTGTCGGTCTGAATTACTAAATTGTATTCCGCTTTGCTTCCTATGAAAAGTAGTATCTCGATTTTTCAACTGACCGACCAATTGTATGCCATCTAAATCATTCCCTGCTCTATCAATATCACATCATCAAAAGAGTTTCTGGTGCTATCGCTTCTTTTCCTACCTATTTGCATTGCTATGTTCGCGCAGCCTATTTCTTCACATCCGCAAAAGAATGAGCACACTCCAGCATGATCATAATCATCATGATCAACATTTATCTCCCTCCTTACTCTCAACACAGTACTACCCAACACCCACAAGACGTAACAACATTCCAAGCCAGGACCCTCTATACTAGCACTCACATCGTTATTAACAATCCGATTCCCATCTGTCCATCTCCGAAAAGACCCCAAGAATGAGACACGTAACAAAAACGAGGGAAAACGAAAAAAAGAACACATCAAATAGCCGAACACTAGTCCTGATATCTCTGTTTATGAGCTATGAGTTTCGGTAGATGATTAAATGCCTCTTAAAACCCACGATTATTTTTTATTTTCCAGACAGCAAAATAGCTATCATTGCATCCGCGAATGTGAGATTAAAACCGTAAAATAATAAACATAATGAATCGATATTAAGTTTTCCAAAGACAGTAAACCCATCCACCCCAACCCCTTTTATCTCCCCTCAGCACAGACACACAAACCAACCTTAACCTATCCTCCCAGTCCCCCATCTCCAACCCTTAACCTACACACCAAATACACCTAAACGCTCCTAAATCCCCAAATTCCAAAGCCCCAAAAACTTCACATTCTTCCGCAAAATACACGAGATGATTTACCCATATATTCCTTCTATATAATTACCCTGAATCATCAATAATTACCAATTTCCCCGCTCGCTCCGCTGTGGGTCTATTGATTGATCCAAAATCCAAACCTCACGAATATCATACCCATCACATGACACTCCTTTCCACGCACGGATTTCCGGATTCAGAAATATGATATATATATATAAACTAGGGAGGAAACCCATGAGTTTGGTATTTAACACTCCTCGGTGCTCATAGAATACGAATACGGCATGGGGAATAGAAAGTTAGAGAACCATATTTTTTGATCCTTAATTTTGGGGGGGATCTCGACACCTAGGAGATTTGATGCACTTGATAAAGAGATTTGATTACCTACTCTCTGGACTATCCATAGAAAGAAAAAGGAGACCGTCTGTCTTCCGGAAAGTCAGTCTCGGATCCATCTATCTCTCCTTCATCAATTCAGATTCAGGAAGTTCCGGAATACATATTCCCAAACTCCCTCTCAATATCACACACCACACAACACAACAAATTCCCTACTCCCTTGATCACCTCACCCCTCGCCCCACGCCCCCTTTTCCCTCCCGAAGATTTACCGACTCCCAAGATCCTCTCCCCTCCAAGAAACCCCAAAACCCAAAAACCAACATAAAAAAGATAAAATAAAAAAAGCATGGAAGCCGTCGGCGCTCTCCTCATCGCCCTCTGCGTTCTCGGCATCGTCGGTCTGGGAATTGGTATCGTGGGGTATTTCCACACTGGTCGTCGATGATTTTGAGAGTTCTTTTTTTCTGGCATGTATGCTAGAGGTCTCGCTTGGGGGTGCGATTTATGTTGATGTATTGGGGATATGTTGTGGGATGGATGTGGGGGAGTTGGGGATTGGGGGGGATTGGGGAGTGATGCGATGTTATGGTATGGTATGGGATGAGATGAGATGTGATGTGATGTTGGCGGGGTTTTGTTTTTCCTTCTTTTTCTCTTGAAAGGAGAGAAGAGAAGAAAAAGAAGAAGAAGAAGGAGAAGAAGGAGGAAAATATATTGGGAATCTTGTATACGATGACGCAAGGCGGAAGTCGATGCACGCACTCGGCGTTTAGCGGAGGGTAGCGCGTTAGTGAGCCTAGGAAGGGGAGGAAATGAAGGGAAGAAGGAAAGAAGGAAAGAAAGGCAAAGCAAGAGAAGAGACCAAAATGAACGCCCAAGTTCAGCAAAGAAAGACAGGCAAGAAATTCCACACAAGACAAACAACACAACCAAGCCAACCAAGCCAACCCAAATCCCCCGCCAACAAATCTCCCACCACCCACCACCCACCACACAAGTAACAAGATCCCACCTCCACCCACCCCAAAACACACCACCTAGGCAACACTTATAAACAGATCGATATGCAGAATATGATATCACCCTCATAACATCAACACCATTCCCCTCACGCATACTGGAATCGAGATATCAATCATTTATCCATCCATCTATCCATTTTATAACGACCTAGGTACTTAGGTATCCATGTCAGAAATTCCATTGATGAGTTTGGAGATGAGGTGTAGGATCTTCATTTACGTTTCTGTTTCTGTTTGCGTTTGCATTTTCGTTTAGGGTTCGAACTTCAAAGCTGAGGGATGGATATCAGAAAGGACGAAAGAAAGAAAGGGACAAAACGAAGGAAAGAAAGGAAGAGAGAAAGAGAGGAAGAGAGGAACAGAAACACCTTCGTCACGAGGACATAAGAAGACAAGCTAGCTAGCCAGCTACCATACCAGTCTTACACGTGAGACTCCGGTGATCTGTAGACGCAGATCCCATCTCCCATCACATCAATCATTCACGAGAGAGAAAATGCGACAAAGATTCTTTTTCAATTTTGCAATTGATGATCTAATGTAATCAAGTAAGGTGTGAATCAAAGATTCTTCCACATAACGCATCTATCTCTATTTCCCATGCCTCTCTATGAAGTATGCACAAAAAGCGCCCATAGTACTCCCCCAAATATGTACAGAGTAGAGTGGTATCTTCCTTTCTTTTCGCGTTCCTTTAAAAACGCCATTCCCCATAAAATCAAAACCCAACCCAATCACAAAATCACATCCTTAATCTACCCCCTAAATAACCTCTTCCCTCTCCCATCCCAAAGGCTTCAGACTCTCAATCCCCTTTCCGGGTTTCTCTGCTCTCTCCTTCCCATACACACTCACAAACGGATTTGGATCCTCATCCTGCTTCAAGTTTCCCAACGTATGATTAACTTCCCTATGCTTCGCCTCATCTGCTCGAATATAATATAGTAAATCTCTCATACTTCGATTTCCCTCCGGCATACCCCAATACTCGACCGCCAAATCCGGGGCTTTGAAATTTGGATCCGCCCACTTTGGAAGATGGCCATTTTCAAGATCTTGGATGGAGAGGGTATAGGTGAGGACTGCTTCTTCTTCGAGATAGCCGACGAAGCGATGACAGGTGCGAGGGGAGAAGAGGTAGCAGAGGAAGAAGGAATTGAAGAAGACGCCTTGAGCGCCAAGGATCATGGTGCGCATGAAGATGCCGGGTTCGTACATTTTAAGGAAGGTGAGAAGGTGCATTCGTTCATTGTATGCTAGAATTTGAAACATTAGCCATCGATCTCTGAAAAAGAAAAGAAAAAATCCATAGAAAGGAAGGGAAAACAAACCTTCTTCAAGCAATGTTTCAATCCAACCATTATCTCTCTTCAACCCCCTCAAACTCCTCAAATGTCTCAACATACCCGCCACCATTCCAGGCACTCCTGCCACTGATTCCAAAAACACATAACGAATCAGCCACTTCCGCTCACTCATCTGATATGGTTTTGTAGCCGTAAGTGCATTACTATCGGATGCTTTCTTGGGTTCTTCAACATTATGTTTATATCCTGTTGCAAAATCCGTACACTATCTCAGGAAACGCACCATTCCCAATGCGACACGATCGGAGAAATCTCGAGGTTTGCGGTGTGCAAAGTAGACCTTGCTGCGCATTTGTTCGGCGGTGTAGCTATTTTGATATTAGAATTCTGTTTTCGACCAGAAAACTCAAAATAATGTTTGAAAGACATACGGTGGATGGGGCCAGGCAGGTTCCGTTCTCTTAATTTGTCCATGTTCAGGTTCCGGAAAAAGATCTCTTCCCTTTACTTGGATTTTCGAAGCAGATGTGAATGCTCTTCTTGATGGTACGTGTGCAGTACATGCATTCGACGACAACCCATATGATTGAGCAAAGAAAGCTACAGCTTTTGATAGCTGAGCTGCTGATTGACTTGAGAGGGGTCTTGTAGATACCCTTGATACATACATTGTTGTCATCAAGTATGTAATTGGAGTATGACTAAGTTGATGTAATGTGATGTGATACCAGTAAAAGGTATTAAAGTGTAGGTAAAAAGAAATAAACAAGTATTTGATTGTTTGAATTATTGAAAGTACTACTTATGAATTGCCACAGAGCAGGACGAAGGGCTACTTTTTATTTCACTCGAAAAGAAAAAAGATATGTATAGCAAGAAGTGTATCAAGGATAAGCGTCTAGACAAGCTGACATAGCAAAGAAGAAGATACGGAACGCCGCTGGAAGGCTCATACCGGTTTCACTATCGATTTTCAAATTGCAGCGAAGAAGATACGGAAGAGGTGAAATTCTCTTTGTATGACACTTGACCCAAGGATTTCCGTGGTCGGTGTTGGGTGCACATACTATCAGAGAATGATAAGAAAACAAACAAACGCCAGAGCGGGACTAGTCAGCTCCTTCGCATTCTATTTTGGCCGATAACCCATAACCTAATATGAGCCAAGCTTCAATTAATCGCCGAGAATAGCAAATCCATCGGAATGCGATATTCAATTCGATCTTTCTGAGTGGTTGAAATCGAAAACAAGGGATTTGAATGGGATTTGGATCCTTTGATATGCGCCCCACCCAACTCAGCCTTGTGGATCATTTGATCACATGATGTCAATATCTACGGATACTTTAGGATTTTGTCGTAGCGGTTTTTCCCGATCATAGGGGGCGTTGGACCTGAATGGAATTTTTGGTCATCAAAGAGTCATAGGAAAGAAATTTTCAAAACATAGCTCCCAAGTCGAGAATAAAATTGGAGACCATAATGACTATGAGTACATTATTGTCAAGTTTTATCTTGGGTATGAGCTGCAATACAATCTAGTCCTAATCTTGTCGATGCTTCTCCTAAATCTGTTGATGTGCTGATAATGTATTGTCTTGATGAATAAATCAAGACATACCTATAGATAGATTGTCTCCAAGATACTCATGTTGATATCACTCTGGCTATTCTCCACCAAATGCAATACAATCGATCTGCATCTTTTCAGTATTGGGGATTTGGTCGCCAAAATCTTTGCATTAAAATAGTCTCCGGAGCATTCCCGTCCTGACCTTCATCTGGTTCCCGGTATGAAGAAAACGAAGGTCGGACCAATTGATCACCGTGATGCTCAGTTTCATATTGTTGTTGTAAATCTTGCCGATTCTCCATCCAAGATTCCTGAAAGAAATGATTGTCACTATCCCAAGGGTTGTGTTCTGTCCTTCGAACATCTTGAATTTGGTAATCATTGGTTCGGAAATCGGTATCGTAGCGAAGTCCGGCCACCTCGTATCTTGATATTGACTCCTGATACATGTTTGCTTCTTGAGGCCCAAACTCACGGAGATCGCCCATCTCTAGGACGTCTTCCACACCGTAAGACATTCCCTGTTCCGTTTCTAAATCATCCCAGTTCTCTTCATACCCTTCCATGCGGAAGTGAGGTTCTTGCACTTCATAGGATCCGTATTCTTCGAGGTTTTTATCTGAAACATCATTCGTAATCTGATCTTTCTCCTGCTCCAGTTCCATTTGATGAACATAAAGTGACGGAACTCGAATGAGGGGTGAACGCGGGGTAGACGGAAAATGCTGCCTCGTCAGACCATTATAACTTTCGTGTTCTCTCCCGGGCAGAGGCTGATTTGAGAGTTGGAAATGATCCTGGCTTGGGTTGATGTGTGAAGTTGTCCTTAGAGTTGTAAATTCTCTGCCATTCACATTTGCCATTTTCACCTCGGGAGGCTGCTTTCCCTCTTCATCCGCCATTTTAGTCTGGGAAAGCGGCTCTCTGCTGATATTACTGGTGTTTTTTCCTGATCCACCAGATCGGCTCTGTTTGTCACGCTGAAATTGGGTATTTGTCTGCGGAAACATCTCTTCGGATACTCGTGGCTCAACTACGACATTCTCTGGTCGCTCACTGTCGTTCGTAGAGGATTTATTCCTGCTCATATCTCCCTTCCCGCTTAATGGCTGAACAGGAGCAGATTCTGTTCGCTGTATTTTTTTTCCTGAGATACTAGACATTGACGAATGGGAATTTTCTCGACTTTCGTGGCTAGCTTCCCGAATTACTGGGAGGGTGGTTGATGGGCGTTTAATTTTAGCGTTACGTGCCATTTGTTGTCGGGTAAGTGTTGTTGTTGCAAGTGCAGTCGTTGGCTTCGCATGATGTTCTGGTGATTTGGAAGGTGGTCCAGATTCTTTCCCCCGGTACCAGCCACGATTCGGATCATAATACTCAATAACAGTTCTACGGAGTCTCTTGTCGCGAGCCTCCACCGCAACTGAATTACTTCCTTTCAGAAACGGTTCCTCGAATTTCTTTTGCATGTGTGATGGAAGTTGAGGCAAACAATCTGGTTGCTGGAAAGTTGGAGGCCGACCAGTCTCATTGTAATTGGTGGCAGAATCTTTGTCCAGGCTAGAAAACTCTCTGCTCGTCTCGACTAGACTGTCCATGGTATGTGTGATGTCTTTCCCTCCTGGCCCATGCAATTCCTCATTCATAGGCTCTTGAATATTCGGCTTCCATCGACTTGAACTCTCAATACCTGTATCCTTGAATATACCCGTTCTTTCGATAGAATTTCGTATTGAGTCCGGCGTTGCACTCATTTGCCTCTGACAACACTGTTCTCTTGCTCGACGTAAGACCGTAGTAGCTCCAGGAGAATACTGGGACTCTGACCATGTCACAATGGTATCTGTAGTTTTGGAATGCCCCTTGTGATTGCTGATGTCCTCGGAGTGAAGTTTGGGAGTAAGTTTCTCAGGGAACTGCAATTCATTGGAATGCACTTGCTGATTGCCAGAATCCATCAAATGACTTCTTTTCTCATCAACACGAGCCGCCGAGTTCTCTGTGTAGTACTGATATCGATCATCCTCGCGGTCTTTCCTCAGTTGTCTCTCATATAAAGAGACTTCAAATATTGAAGTTGGAGAAGTAGGGTGGTTGACAGTGGGACTATTGTCTCTTACTGGGGTCTTGGATGGTTTGAAGAATTCTGCTATCTCATCTTGCGCTCGCGCAACCTTTTTATTTTCCTTGGCACGACTTTTAGGAACCCCAATAGAATCGTTGACCTGCGACCTCCTGCCAGAGCGTTGAAGGAATTCCATTTCCGAGAAAGCGAGGTCGGGTACTTACGGACAGGTTAGCAATTCTCTTCAAACATCCTGATACTCATGAGACTTACGTCCCCGTCGTCTCGGCGGAGAAGAAGCTCTGCCATTTTGAAAGATACCCGGGCCATTTGAAGGGCGCACCTGGCACAATCAGTTCCTGAACCCCAAAGCCAAGGATCTACTCACTGTTAAACGGTCTTTGCCGATCTTGTTCGATGCAAAATTGCTCATGAGATCTTTACTAGCCTTTCTTGCAGCTTTTGTCCGGTCTCCTCTCTTCTCGCGCCTTGTTCGGATTGGCTTGTCTACAGCTTCGGCTTTATTGCTTTTCCTTTTTGTGTCATACCGATCTTCCCTTGTCTTATGGCGCGCTCTTTTCTCGAATGTTTCTTGCTTTAGCTGCACCACAGAAGATCTGGACGAGATAGAAGTTATAGTAGACGACACATTCCTTTGATGTTTGTGGGATCGAGTTTTTTCCTTGACATGACCACGGTTGGCGGGGTCTGACTTTTGAGGGATTTCAGTTCGTTTATCTACCACTGGCATCCTTGAAGCTTCGAGTAAGGAACTATCAGATGATGCGTGCTCTTCATAGGACTTCGGCCTCGGATCTACGGTGCTTCTACTCTCTCCAGGTGTATGTGCTGTATGACCATAACCCAAATTCTTTGATCTCTTCTGTGGGCGGCCTGAGTCTTGGGGAAGCGTCAGTGCATACAACCATGGGAAACTAGCATAAACTAGGATGCTTGTTTACCTGTTTCGGTAATGAATCGTTTTGTCGATTCGATAATGTCCTCATTTTGAGTCTGCGCAAGCCAGTTGCGAACATAATCTTTGTCTGCAGATAGTTCATTTTGATCTCTAATTGCGAGTGGTTGTCTTTGTTCCACGGGTCTTTTTGGAGAATAAACTCGATCATGCCTTGGACTTGCGCCATGGTTATTGTAATGCTTGTGGTGTTTTCGCGAGTCTACATGTCCACTTTCGTGCTCATGAGCATGTCTGCGCTTGCGAGAATGATGATTGCCTTCCATTGGCGATAAAGCAAATGATTGAAGGACGGGATGAATGATAAAGGGTGAACTTTTTACATTGTGAATTGAAATGAAATGAATGATGAACTTACACGATGAGTAATTTCTTTTCCCAGCTTGAGGAAGGGAGGACATTGTTGATAAGTGAAGAAGTGGAAGGTACGAGCCTACCGAATTTGCACTTGTCTAGGTACATTCAACTCAGAAGGAAACGTTAAGGAACATTGCCTATCAAACTAGCCGAATCGCTCAACCTGTTGTAAATACATTTCCATCTCATTACAACTCCTTGACATTGTGTTCCTCGAAGGAGGGCATATCAAAGAATTTCCAGACCCATCACATCAGCATCACCAGCATCATCATATCTCGCTACTGCTGAAGACGTTGATTCAAGCTGTCTCCTAATCCCTACTAATTGCCTTTGATCTTGCCGAATCATATCAAAGAGCCAAGCTATTCCTAAGACTCTATGGAAGTTAACCAGAGCCGCATTTCTTCAAGATGTATCAGCAAACGAGGAAGGATAAATAGCGGTGTAGATAATTGCAGCCCTATCCCATCCTGTCCATATGCAAACATCAAGTCGCAACGGCTTTTCCGTCTAACTTTTGATCAGCTGTAGAGGTAAAGATGTGATAACGTTGATCTTATTCTTAATGTCGTCTATCCATCACCTGATTGGAAGAAAATGCGAGTGCTGTTGTGAGATGTGAGTTATCACGATAATCATCATACCTATCATACCTATCATACCCTTTGAAGCTTCCACGGGTAGGAAATGTTACACCAATATCCGCTGTATACCTACCTTCATCAACGATATAAAAATCTGATTATCTAGCATTTTCGTACGACCACTGCCACGACTCCCCGCATCAAATGACACGAATGAAAAGGCATTATCCAGATTCATCATGTCACCATCCATCCGGTCTTGACCACCCGTAAACTTTAGACGAAGCACAAGTTTATTTTATTTTAATAACATACTTCGGCTCACTAGACCATTAATTATACTTCATTCGAAGCGTCGCATTGAGTTCTAGATTTGTCGGATTCTAATCCAGACATTGTTCGAAAGGAGAAACGTCCCTTTTGGTAGAGAATCCTAGATGGGTATGCATCTCGCCGAATGAATATGTTATTTGAGTACAGCTTTGTGTGCACGTGGGTTGAATTTGATGCATGTAAGTTTCAGGGTTTGTCTGGACTCTGTATGCGGAAGATCGAAGATGGTGGAGGCATTCAAGAGCATGATTGTGGGATAAATGGATGCTTTTTGCGAATTGAAGATGAAGAGGATGAAAGGGATGAAAAGGATGCGAAGGATGCGAAGGGAAAAAATGAATTGGGAAGCTCCAAAGCCATGTATGTACTGCCAATAAATGGGTGTGTGAATGTATGTGTCAACGAATATGTGCGAACGAATTGAATTGGTTTTGTTGATGTTGATGTTGTATTATTGAAAGGGAAAACTCGGTTGATTGAATAATAAAAAGTAAATAAGTTCGTGTTCCGTTGCTCTATCCCATATCAATGATTCTTTGGTGATAAGGCAGTGGGACTGTGTATTTGTGATTCATGTAATACTAGACTAGCATAGCAAGCAACTCTTTTGATGATTCTTTGGATACCGACTGGTCCTCGTCCTCGTCCTCGTCCCCGTCCTCGTCCTCGTTCTCATCCTCGTTCTCATCCTCATCTCTTCATGACTCCAAGCCTACCGGTACTGGATAATGCTCCAGAGAGCCTTTCCTCGTTCCACCTTGAATGCAGCACACCACACCACACCACACCATCTCAGAGCTGCAAGTCAAAGATGTGGCCACTGGCGAGAACCGTTGGTCGGAGTGTGTGGTTGTGCACAGAGCACAGTGCACGGCACTTGAACTATTTTAGAGTGAGAGCTCCACATCCACCGAAGACCCTTGAATCAAGTTTTACCCCACCTCAATCGATAGCAATGGATTATGGATACCAGCGAGACCAGGTAGCAATCGATAGCAATCCTGATCCCCAAGCTTCTGGTGATATTCACACCGGATTCATAGTCTCGTACCGTCGTATTGTATACTCTGCAGCGATGCCACTTGATAGCTCCATAGCTCCATAGCTCCATAGCTCCATATCATCTTACTACCAATACGGTAGTATCTGCATGTCTGCAGGTGTGATCTTCGGGGATTATGCATATGATAGGATGTTGGAATCCATACTAAATAAAGCTTACGAGTGGTCGTATCATTCATTGGATTGGAAGTTGGAAGGCTTGGAAGAGCTATGAGATGAGCTAGTAAGAAGTGGGTATGGACCAAGGCCATCGAGAAGAGCACAGGAATTCCCAGACATCTGGCCTTTTAGCTATGGAAGGGTCGAAGAATTGGTTGATCGTATGATAACACCGACTCTTGCAGCACTGTATATATCTAGGTAGGTGGGCCGATTGCGACATATTAATGCCGAAATTCGGAGATTCCTATACCTACCTAGATACCGACCATGTATTTGATTATCCGGCCCAGGCAACTCTGATAAATTCCTCAAGAGGAATATTGGGCAACAAATGTAAAAGCCGAAGGAAGATCTCTTATATCAATTAGATACCCAAGCCAAGGATAGACCACAGCCAGAAGGAGGATTGCTTGGTTCCAATCAACAAGAAGTATAAATCCAAGCAAGGTTGCTCTGCTAGTAAGCCATGGATGCGCTTTTCCAGCCGTCCATTGAGCATCATGGAAACTTTCGTTTTTTGGCCTGTGTGCATGATGGAATAACTTGCTTTTTGATGCTGGCCGAATGTCACACAAGAGATCATACAGCTAGCTATTTGTACCGGTGGCCTGAAGTGAGAAGTGAATAGGTGTAAAGATAATTGCCTAATTCAATTTCCTTTTTTGATTACGAGAAGCATATCTACATATTTCTTTCGAAACGTGAATTTTCCATGGCTTGAATATCCAACGTTGATGAGAAATGAGTGAAGTATTCGTTGAAAATCCACAGCGGGCGATAATGTGGGATGAAGCTTGAGGTTGTTTTTGTTGTTGAGAACTGGAACTTGGTAAAAAGAGTCGATCTAACTCAATCGGGAGTGGACCGTGAGCTCCCATCAAGGTGTGGTGAATTCAAGGGATCGAATCAAAGGTCACGCTCGTTCATGGTATCTCCCATCTCCCTTCACTCTTCTTCTTTTCAAAGGACGCTAGTGAATCTTATGGGAGGGGCAATAATACTAGGTAATCAATCATATGCAGTCTCTTTCAATTCCCCCGCTTTGCGCTTAATAGCTCAGAAATCTTCCCTACCTACCTCAATCATCTTAAACCCTTTCTTCCAACTACACCTTTATTCCTCTTCCTTACTTATCACAAGTTCACAACCTCAACTCAAAATACCTTCTTTCGCGATTTACCTTCGCATTCTTACATTTTATCAGATCGCACTGTCATTTCAGTCGTCCGATTGAATAATCCCTTTCCCACGATCTGTTACTTACGTCTCGGTCAAAAATTACCAACAAACAAAGAAATCTCGATATTTCACTTCAACTCGACACTCTAATCCTTCAAGAAGTTCGTCCGATTCTCCTGCTTGTGCTAGCTGACTTAACTGTCTTTTGCGATTTTTGATTCCAAATTCACTCCACATCACCCTTCCATTCCATATCTCCGTTTTGCGGATTCCTGTTTTTGCCTCGATGTATCTTTCTTTGTGTGTTCCGTCCGTCTCTCGTATACACAACTTCCGCCTGAAATGGCGCGATTCTTTCTGTGTGAATGCGTGCGGACATTGAGACTTTCAGCCAGGTTTTCGAGAATTATCTATCATGTCTAAATTATTCATTGGGTAAGTCCAAATATCTACCCTCCATTCAAACCATCACTTGACAGATTGACTAACACCTTCAATTAGTGGCCTTGCTTGGCACACAGATGAGAACGCTCTCCGTGAGAAGTTCTCTGAATTTGGAACTGTCGAAGAAGCAGTATGTTTTACGCTCCCTTCATTGATAAGCTCCACGGCAAGATTAGAAACTGATACGATTAATACAGGTTGTTGTCAAGGACCGCGACACTGGTCGTAGCCGTGGCTTCGGCTTCGTTCGTTATGGACAAGGCAACCCCGACTCTTCCCCTGAGGCTGATGCTGAGAAGGCCATCCAAGAGATGAACAGCGTTGAGTATGTTTGCTCCAACATTCAGATTCCTAGACACGAGCTAATATACATATAGATTCGATGGCCGTACCATTCGTGTCGACAAAGCCTCCGAGCGCGCCGGCAATGACCGCTCCGGTGGTGGTGGTGGCGGATTCGGTGGTGGCCGAGGTGGAGGAGGATATGGAGGCCGTGGTGGCGGTGGATATGGAGGTGGTGGTGGAGGATACGGAGGTGGTCGTGGATATGACAACAACAACTCCGGTGGTGGCTACTCTGGAGGTGGTGGATACAGTGGAGGTAAGATTCCCTTTGATGATTTCCCATACAATGGTCGTACGAACTTTACTGACGGTTTATGATATAGGTGGTGGATACTCTGGTGGCGGAGGTAAGCGATCCCGCTCGACCAGTCTGTCGTGAATATTTTGAATAGCATTTACTAACAATTGAGATGATAAAGGCTACAATGGAGGTGGTGGTGGCGGTAAGTTGCACCGTGGATATTCTTTACTTTTATAAGCATACTAATGGTCTATAGGCTACTCTGGTGGTGGTGGCGGTGGATACTCCGGTGGAGGAGGATATGACCGTAATCAAAGTGGTGGAAACGCCGGAAACTGGGGAGGAAACCAATAAATTGTTTTCGACTGGGCGGCATTCTTCTCTTCTTCAAGGTCTCTCATTCTCCGAGAATAAGAAAAGTCAGCCTGGGGTTCTCAGCGAAGGTTTTTCGTGGGGTGGAATTTATGATGTTGTCATCTTTTTCGATAGCAGCTTAAGATTTACCTTGTGGTTTCTGGCAGCGGTTCTGGTCTGGCGAGCAATACTGATGCTTGCATGGAGTTTGGAGGGGGTTATCTTACCTTGCTCGATCACTTTTTCTTTTCGAACATCTGACAAATGTTTTTCAAGTCTGCCTGTATTTTCGAGTCACGATCATTTTGATCAAGCTCTCTTTATGAAGACTGCATATCTCTGCAGGTCTTTATGGTTTCTATGGCAAATAATACCCCAAAAAAGGGAATGAATGAATGAATGGCTCTTTCACGCGTTACTTTTCAGTCTCCTCCTGCTCATCTGTGCTTGTAACCCTCTTGAGCTCATGATCTATATCCTCTGTGTGACTTGCTCCTGCTTCTACATCTCCTTGTCTCTCAGCTATCTTCCGAACTCTATTCGCCAGGTCCTTGATATGATCATCACCGCTTTCAGGACTCAATTCATCCACTAGATTCATTAGCATGATTATTCGTCTTCAATGCAGATATATATAATAGTGACTAGGATTCAGGATATGCAGAAACCAGAACCAAAAGGGAAATGAAAGCAACATACAAGCAACATCCAAACTCAAAAGATAATCACGATTCAAGCCACTCGGGCCTTCGCTTCGGAAGATGTGTTCAGCCAATTCTTGCGGATCTTGAGGGCCTGTAAATTGAGGATTGGAGGGGGTGCCTATGTAAAGGAGGGTTTGGATCGGTTGTTGTTGTTGTTGTTGTGTTTCAGTGGAAGAGGAAGACGAGGCGGCGGGATAAAATTTGGTGTAGTGGATGGTGTAACCGTTTATCTCGCGGATGTCGAGATATTCGCGGACTTGGGCGACGTGGGAGGAGGGGATGTGGTAGGCGACGCCCCAGGTTTTGGGGGGGGGAGATGGAGGAGATGGGGAGGAGGAGGAGGAGGATGGGGGGAGAGAATGTGGATCGGAGAGCGTGAGCCAGTGGGAGTGGGAGATTAGGGTTACGACGCGGCCGGGGGAGGAGGGGGTGCCGCGGTGGTCTTCGCTAGAGGGTGGTTAGGGAGGGTTGGGTTGGGTTGGGTTGGGGGGGAAGGGAGAGGGGAACGAGGCAAGGGGAGGGGAAGATGGGGAAGGGGGGGTTTATTTACCTAGCCTGGATATGTATCTGTTAGCTATTACTCCTCTCTACACCAACTCATACAATGTATAAAGCAAAAAAATGAAAGTAGTTTTATGGAGGAATGAGAATTCACAGGGTTATACTCTGCCCCTACAAGACAAGAAAACTATCTAGATTGCAAAGAGAAAGAGAAGAAGAGAAAGAAACTCCAAAAATCATACCTGCCAAAATCTCCGCACATATCCTGTTACATAGCCTGGAATACGACGATCTATTTGGGGGGGTTTGTTAGGGAATTAAGTTTGGGGAATTGAGGATTGAGGGTTGGGGTTGGGGTTGGGTTTCTGTTATTTAAGAGGGGAGGGGGGTTGGTGGTAGGTAGGTACTTCTTTGTCCTTTTGAGAGGGAGATTGGGTATATCGTAGGTATATACTTGACTTGGGTATATATCTTGAAGAGTATAGTACAGGACAGGACAGGACAAAGGATGGAATGAAGGAGATTTCTAGATTACCAAAATGTGGAGGGGGTTTCCAGATTAAACTCCTGTGATTTGGAATTTGGGTTAGCTGGGGATTTGTATGTACCTAGGTAGGTATTGTAGAGTAAGAGGTGTAGGGTCATAGGTACCCATATCCGAATATCCAGAATTCGCTCTCGGGATTAGTGGTGGTGGAGGGGGAGGGAGTGAGAGAGGTGTCGCCCATGCTGCGTATTCGGTGCGTATTGTGCGTATTGTGCGTATTGTGCGTATCGAGTGCGTATTGGTTCGTGCCCGGGGATTACCCTAAATGGTTGAGACAGGAGAGGGGAGAAAGAAGGGGGTATTGGTCTTTGTGTGTGAGGTGAAATGACAATGAGTGACGAGCGAGGGGTAAAATGAAATTTATGTTTCAGATGCGTTTTGAGGGTGAGGGACGATCGATGATGATGCACTTGAGTAGAACGGAATGATCAACTGAGTATTGCCGATGGAGGTTTGCATGTATTTCCACTTTTTCCTCCAGATGCTTTGATTTTGATTGAGATTTATAATATATATTGCGTGTGCGTGTGCGTGTGCGTGTGCGTGTGCGAGTACGAGAAAGTGGAATACATATTACCAAGCCAAGGTAGGTATGTATGATGGCATCCTTATTATATATATACTCTGTTACAGATGTATAAAAATGAACTCATCGGATTACAAAAAGTTTATCTCCAAGGGAGTGAGTTAAAGAGCAGGTGATGATTACGTAGGTATTGATCGCAACAAAGTTTACTCTGCAGGAATTGCTCACCGGGGCGCAAAAATGGGTACATGTCAGGTACTCATTCATATGGGAGAGGAGAAAAGTAAAGAGAATTCGAGAGCGCATGATGTCTCTTGTCAGTGTCAGTGTCAGTCCATACACTCCTACAGTGGAAATGTCTTTTTTTTTTCTATTGCTCACCAGGGCTCCAACATACTCACATCAAGTATTGGCATTCGTCATTCTTGGGCATTTAGAACAGCTGGGTGAATCACTAAGGATTCTCGAAGACCTCTCAGCTCAGCCCCCATCAATACTTAAGAAGCCTCCTTTCTATCCAAATATATTACATCTGGGACTCGTTGTCCTCTCCATCCTTCCTCTTCTGACGATACTTTGACATCAAATTAATTTCATAGGGAATTTTCATTCGGCAACTCTTCCGGTGATCACTAGGTACCTGAAATTAGGTCCACCATCGTAACGCTCAGCCTACTCGCCGCGTCAAGGGAACTTTTGACTTACACGGCCCCTCTAATCGCTCGAGCTTCAATCTTCAATCTAACCTACCACGAATCCTCTCACAACTTTATTAAATAGTCGGCAACTAAAGAATTCTTGGTCGCGAAACATCTCCTACAATTCATACTCTCGAATCAATCAACTATCATGGCTTACAACAGAGCTTTTAACCCAGATTCGCTCCCTGCGTAAGTCAACTCTTTCCCCTCCAGTTTAGAACCAGGCTGATCCAAACCCCACAGATTCGCAGAGCCAGAACGAGTACATTTGTCCCTTTCCCCAGATCGCATCGCATAACCACCACTAACCCACACGATAGAGAAATGCACAATCCCCCGTCGTTCAAGCCCCCATTCACAGCCAAGCGCAACAAGCCATGCACGGCGCACAATACGAAAACCGTCCCCCGCCTTCCCTCCCCCAAAGCATAAATCCCAACGGTCACAGACCATCCGATGGTCGACGACTCTCGCCCCAAATGCATCCTCCAGGAAACTATGGCGCTTCCCCTCCAGGTCGCGGCTATGCCTCTCCTCCGCCAGGCCAATTCCAACCTGGTCGAGTTGCGCCTCAGACACGACCGGCGCAACAATCTAGACCTCCTCCTTCGCCTGCTCCTCCCGGTGCGGATCCCCAATTGTGGCCGCTGTTTCAGGCTGTAGATAAAGATAGTATGTGTTTACCCTATCTTATCTCTCCATCTAAAATTCAAGAACCAAAGACTAATTCTCCCTCCCCCTCCCTAGGAACCGGCGCCCTCACCGAAAAAGAGCTCCGCGCCGCCCTCGTAAATGGCGATTGGACCGCCTTCGATCCCTATACCGTAAAAATGATGATTCGCATGTTCGATACCGATCGCAGCAACACGATCAATTTTGAAGAGTTCTGCGGGTTATGGGGATTCCTCGCGGCATGGCGTGGATTGTTTGATCGCTTCGATAAAGATCGCAGTGGGAATATTAGTTTGGATGAATATTCGGAAGCGCTGGTGGCTTTTGGTTATAGATTGAGTGATGGTTTTGTGGGGACCCTGTTTAAGGCTTATGATAAGAGGGCGGAGGGAGCAATTAGTTTCGATATGTTTGTGCAGAGTTGTATTAGTTTGAAGAGGATGACTGATGTGTAGGTCTTTTCTTTTTTTTTTCCCCTTTAACTTGGAATGGGGTTAGGATGTTGTTGGGTTCTGTGTCTGTGAAAAGAAATTCCTGGGCATCGTGAGAGTGGATTGATTGCTAACATGATTTTTGAAATAGCTTTAAACGTTACGATGATGACCGCGATGGTAAGTCATATCGCATCGATCTCTTGACCTATAAATATCTGACCATTTCCACTAGGTTACATTACGCTCTCCTTTGAAGATTTCCTCCTAGAGATCATTCGACAGAAGTATTAAGCTTTTTGCATATTTATGGCTGGGAAGATATATATATCTCATGGAACTGGGCAAATGGGTCAACAGATGGTTTTAGCCTCAGTATACGAGAAGGGAAATGGTGGAGCGTGAAACTTGTCAGTGCGAATTATAAGTTATGGTGAAGTTGAGAGATGTGGAGGACCTTGATGTGTCTAGATTGTAGAGATGCTCATAGGAAATTTGATACCCTTGGTTTTTGCAGTTGCTGTTTGGTCGCGCTTTTTGATGCTAGTTTGTGGGTGTTGCGGTGTGTGGTGTGTGGTGTGTGGTGTGCGGTGTGTGCAGAAAGGAGTATGTTGATGGGTGAAGTAGAGTAGAGGGGTGATGATGAATTCGAGAGGATTGTAAGATCTTATATTTCTCGATATTTGCATAGGTATCTTTTTTTGGTTCATCTTTCCTTTTCATTTTCTTTTTCGTGTATCAATTTCCGAGGTAAAGAAAAGGTAGGTTTATTTTTTTTTTGAATTGGAGTGGGAATCTTATATATATATATGTATATATGCATACATGTTTGTCTCTATTATTTATCTCATCCGACTCTTTTAAATGAGGTTGATAGATTGATTGATAGATCATGGAGTGAAGCTCAAAGGGTTCTCGTTCAAGGCTCTGGGTTCTGGAGGTGTTTATTGGTGGATGGTTGTGGGATAGATAGGTAGGGTGGTGATGGTGAAGGTGAAGGTGAAGGTGAAGGTGAAGGTGGAGGTGGATTGAATGATGGATAGATAGACAGATGGATAGATAGATAGATAGATAGATTGATGGGAGTAAATAGAGGAGGGGATCGAGTGATTCTGGTATAGTTCCGTTGGGCGGGCCGGCGGGGTTGTTTTGGGGTTTGTTTTGGTTTTAGGGGCAAGGGAGGGGAGGGGAGGGAGGGGAGGGAAGGAGTTGTAGCGTAGCGTAGCTATTAGTGTTTGGGGGGTGGGTTTTTTTATGTTAGTTGGAGTAGTGAGTGGGAAATTGATGAAATTGGTGAATTTGGTAGTTTGGGAAATGGGAAATGGGAAATGGGATCATGGGATTATGGGGTGCTTGTAGTTGGGAGGAGTGGGTGTGGGAGTGGGATTTCATATCACAATATATAAAAGCGTTTTGATTTTATTTTGGTTTTTTGAAGGAAAGAAGGGGAGGGGAGGGAAGAAGTTGTAGTGTAGTTATTTGTAGTTGTGGGATAGTTTTGGTATGATATGTTGTATTGCTTTATATTGTATTGGTTGATAGTGTGATTTCCTGTGGTTGGGAGGAGTGAAAGTGGGAGTGGGAGTGGAAGTGGCTATTTTGGGTGATGAGAGTGGTATTATCAATGGTGATAGTAGTGACTATCTTGATATTTTGTGGAGTGACAAGTAAGAGAACTGTTGAGCGAGGTGCTGGAGTTATTTTTTTTTTGCTTTTTTGTGAATGAAGTTGTGATTGGAGTTGTGATTGGAGTTGTGATTGGAGTTATACTTGAAACTGGATACCTCCAAAAGTGTGAGATAATGACTTGGGCAAAGTATCCGGAGAGATGGGAAGTGCTTTTAGTATAGCTGAAGTCTCAGACGGTTGTCAAAAATTCTAGAATGGGAGGCGTTGAGTGAGCCCTGGAGATGTATGAATATTGGGATTCGGTGAGATGAGAGGTCATGATGTGGGTATTGAAAGGGGTGATCTTGGTTTGGTGCCATAAGTTTTGGGGGTTTTCAGCTGTGTTATGTTGGGATTGTGTTTAAAGTTAAGCAGTGTCGGGAGTATAACGGAAGCTAGAAGCACCAAGAGCTTGGGACACTTATGCAACAGGATGAAACTGTTGAGATGGTGATTGCGACTAAGAGAATCATTCGCATGCTTTCTGTTCGTTCGTTCCGGCCATATTCAATGCAAATATTGATGCAGTATAAGCAAGTTATTCAAGGGACTTCGGCTTGTCATTGGGTTATTGATCAGGAAGTAGAAACATCTATTGAGTAAATCGTTTCGCGAGAGTGGGATACGCGTCAAGCGATGTGACACTTCAATACACGAGCACCGTCTACTCCAAAATTGGAAAGCCAAGGTGTCATTTTCTTTGAAAATAAAGGTTGGAACCAGGCTTTCTGAACAGCTAATCATATCTGCTGGTAATATATGTGTATTGCTAATGATAGCACTAAAGTACTATTGTATAAACGCTGTACCGATATATGAATATGGTCTGAAAGTAGGCTTCTTAAACGTTTTGAACCGTCTGTGCTGCCTGTTTACCCGCCTCTTCTTCTTGTTCGCCCGCCTCTCCTGCTTGTCCACTCGCCTGTTCTGCCTGTTCATCTATCACCAAGTCCTCTGGGTATCTGAGCGCCATTTCCCCAATTCTGATCAAATCCCTATTATGGAGAGTTTCTGGGTGATTACCCGTGAAAGCTTTGTCCAGAAGCGCAGCCGCGGCTTTCTCTACCTGAATTCTTGGCAGCCGGCCT
Source organism: Botrytis hyacinthi (assembly GCA_004786245.1). Taxonomy (NCBI): domain Eukaryota; kingdom Fungi; phylum Ascomycota; class Leotiomycetes; order Helotiales; family Sclerotiniaceae; genus Botrytis; species Botrytis hyacinthi. Next base: position 28,775 of record PQXK01000181.1, on the reverse strand, counting down.
TTAAGACCATCTCGAACCCATGATCCAGCAGTATGCACCATTTCTTTCAAACCTTTACCAGTCCTGAGTCGTATGATGTGTCCCGGCTTTGCGATACATGCCTGCACATGTCCACTGAGTTCTCTCGCGGAACTCAAAACTCTTTCCTCTGTGATTGCCTGCAGTTAGATAGTTAGTACTATTGTTTTATTCTCGAAACTTCATATAAAGGAGTGACTCACCTGTATCGAACGTAAAGTCGGAACTTGATTCGCCTTCTGGTGTGCTTTGGCTCGCGAACTGCTCACGTAAATGAACCTAAGGGGGATTATTCCAGGGGATGCAGGGATCGTGAAATTTGGGCCCCGTCGACTCCCTAACCATTGCACGCCGTGTCTGATTTCACTGAGATATCCCACTTGGTCGTAATAATCAATTTCATTTCTCAGTCCGCTCTGACCTGGTTTAATGTTCCTGCAGTTTTGAGTCAGAATCTGAGATAAAAAGTGAAGGTGTGTCAAGTAGTCCCAGCTACTATTCAACAATGAAAGAATTTGATTAAGAAATGTGTCTATACCAAATACAAGCACCCGTTGCAGAAACATCGATATTTAGTCTCTCCCAGTCCTGAGTTCTTTCGGGAAACGCGCACGTCACCAATCTCGAATGGTCACTAAATTCTTGTGGTGGCTCTGTATGACGACCCGATATAGCTATGATAGATGTAAATAGGGTGTTGGCAAGAGCTTGTTTGACGAGTTCCTGCCCAAGTATGTCTGTCGAGCCGACAATGATGAGCTTCATGTCGGAGGATGGTGTGTGTTGGAAGTGATTCTACGAAATAAATACTTTAATGAATACAATGTTTTCCGAAGATGATGTTTGTTAAAGATGGTAGTGTTGTTGTTGAGGATAAGTTTTTGTTGAAAAGTAATCTTTATATACTTCTCAAGCAAGCACATCAATATTAGTTGTTACCAGGAAAGAGCTGATGACCGTCCAGCTCCTCCATATCGACTCCTTCAAGGAATTGAGATATTTATACCATGAAGTCGTGCCTGCCTTTTTATGTAAATCACCTGGCGTCGGGATGATAAGCAATAACATACCGTGCAATCTTTTTGAGATCGACGATTTTGATTCCTCATACGAACCTTTTAGCAATCGTCAAACTGTATGATCTCTCCTTCTCTCATGCATTACCCACCCCCCTCATCGCTTCTTTCTCTTTCTTACGATTGAAAGCCACGCTTTATTCTCCAGCACCACACTGTCTTGTTTGTCGCATATGGAGTCTGGACATGCATTGAGTTGCAAGTAAATGATATGTATATATATTAACTTTCGCTCCTTGTGGCTGCTGCAGGGCCTGCGGCTCATGTATTTTACTCACTATATCCAGTGTAAATTAAATATGTTCGTCCCAAAGCAAAAGTAGTCGTATCGTCGACAAGGTTGTCAATGTAAACATTGCGGTCCGTATATGACTCGCTTACACGGGTAGCCCCACACCAAAAATACCGAGTCTTCTTTCCTATTAAAATGTACCAAAGTACAAATAACGATTACCAGCAGCAAGCACTAGTGCCATAGAATCATGTGATGTTGATTCTCGGTTTAACAATTTCACTCGACATCAGATACTAACATGATGTTTTTGATGGCTCTGGACATCTAATCTAGTATTAGACGAGAACGAGGATTTGGTGCTAATCTTCATTGGAACATTCGAATCGTAGTTAGACGATACTATACTGAAAATAATATCTGTGTATACCTAGCTACCTAGTAATATTATAATTCCTTCAGATAAGATTCATCTACTTGCAGCTTGAAAACATGAAGATAGATCGGCATTTACCGTCATGTTGAGTCGAAGCCGACTAGAAGCCGTATTGGAATCACCTTGTTAGTATCATTCAACTTCAACACCGGTACATGAGCAAGAACTCGGAGTAGCCCACGTGGCGAAAACTCAAACCGAGCCGCAAATTTCAGTTTATGGGCACGCAATGAAGATGATTCTGTCAAATTCACCCAATTTGCAGCTGCTACCCAATTAGATTATACCATCTGCTCATCCATGAGCAAGTTCTCCACTTACTTTGAGCCGGAAATTGAACGATTCCGTGCCGCAACTTGCAGAGAATGAAGAAACAATCTGGATGAACCCCTCAACCCGACTCTGAGATAAGCTGTAATCCTGTCATAACATTCCATCTACTCGTGCAAAATGAGACTACAAGAGTGGATTACTACCATTTCGGATGAATAGATTCTCACATAGAACAGTACTCTAAGCTTTCAGTGAATCTCCAGGTCTGAGAAACTGTGTATAAGAGCCACGCCTCTTCCCCTGTTGCTTCTCTTTCTTTTTGTGAAAAAACACCTTCCTCCATCATTCTACTCCCCTTCCAAAATTGCGAGCTATCGCAGTATTTGCATCTCATCACGCATTCATCATTCGAATCTCAACCAACATTACCCCTTCATCCACCATGTCAGGTCTTATGCCTTTCGACGATGAGGATGAATATGGAAACACTATTCGCCGTGCCCTTTCAAGTATCCTTCACGTCTTATGAATCGCTCTCCTTCCCCCAAGCCTCAGCCGGCCAAGGATTATAGCTGTCTTAGGCCTCTTGGTATCAATGATTATTCATCAAGATTGTCCGTAAGTATATTTCTGATCTTCTTTGCATATCTAGCTCTAATTATCTCTAGCCAGAGAGCGAGGAGCGGGATCGTTTGGAAGAAATCGAAGATACCAAGCGAGCAGAAAAGGAGAGAGCTGAAGAGAACGAGGCCAATCGCGTCGCCCAGGCTGAGTTGGACCGTCAAAGTCAGGAGAATAAGGCAGGCAATCGTATGCTTCAGGTCGACTCCGATCATAAAGCTGTCACAAAGCGTGTTACTAAAGTCCTCCGCAAGACATCCGTTGTACGTTCCCCCTCTTTGAATTCATGAATTTTAAGCTAATACATTGTTCGCCATAGTTTGAGCCAAAATACGAGGCTGAGACAGGTGAAGGAAGTAGCAAAGGAAGTGGCAAAGGAATTGGTCGTGGAAATGCGAAGAAGTGATAGTAATTTGGGGCTTGGGAGTTTGAGAGGCAGACTGTACCTTTGGAAACTCTCACATACTGGTTTAGATTGCCTACATGGCAAGCTTGCATCATAACGTATGGCTTTGGGTGAAAATTAAATACATTTCATCTCACAATTCTGATTCCACGTTATGTTAATGTGGTTTGCGAGTTAATTTTTGGGTCGCGCGGCCGCGTGAAGTGAATACTCCCTCGTCTAAAGTGGTTCGCGTCACCAATTAAGTCAACAACGGTTTTGCAAAATTTATATCATTCGCTTACCAAGCTCCACAACCATCGCAGCCATCACAACCAAAAGGAAAAGACGACTCTTGCAAGAAGAGATATAACTCATGGGGAAGAGAGTCCAAAAAAAATACAAAACTTCAGGTCGAAACCCTAATGTTACAATTCTCCATTAAACTCGTCTAACAGGCCACCACTCGGGAACAAACATCCAAGCACAGATGAAGGCAACCGGCTCACCAATACTGCCGGACTACTTTTTTGTCATTAAATTGATGGAGGTTAACGAAGTGTTTGACAATATGTACCATAGTTTCTCATTAGCGAAGCTCCACATATTGAGACCAAAGAATGGTAAGAGTCCACTAAGACCAATGGTTAGAATGATGGCGCGCATGAGGCACGAGGTCATATTTGTTATTGGATCAGCTTTGTATCTACTTATTTGGGAGTTTAGAAGGGCGACGATATGGTTGGGGATATTTTTGCAGCCACCTTACAAAGAAATCAATCATTCAAGAGAAAGTCAGCTTCCATTTCAATGAAATATTCACATTTGTTTCGATATAAAGGAAGGATTGTCAGCTGTGCTAAGGAGTCTCCGCATTGAAGTTAATATCTCGAGGTTAAGCAGGTCGTTCGGAACTCATTCTCATCAAACACTCAACGATGCATGTACTTTCTCCCAAGGTTATGAATTCATCTTATTCATAAATTCTTTTTTATTGTAAAGTCCCTCTCTCTGATATAACATTACAAATTATTGTTCTGCTCAATTTATGCGTGTAAACTCCAATATTCTTGAGCTTCAAATCCAATATCTCAGTACATGGCCACCTCACATGAGGATGGTGTTCTCAATTAGTAATTTGATTTTGAATATATCGCTGACTACCGCAGTGCCTCTGCTATTTCTTTCTATTCCGTTAAGCATTTGTTCTAAAAGTGGAGTGGTTGATAATTGTGGAGTTAAGTTCTTAAGCGAAGGGGATGGGATGACAATAGACGCGCAGCATCGAATGACTTGCACGTTGAGGATCTGTATCAAGGCTCATCTTTTCATAATGACTGAATATCCGTTCTAAAAAAAATTACTACTACAGCACCGAATCAAGAAGCTGTACATCTCAAAGAAGACGGGCTTTGACCATACTTTCATCTCCAGATTCGTTCTAGCTTTATCTCTGTATATTACCATCAAAGTTAATGCGCCTCGAATTCGCATTCTGTCCGCGTCAGAAAATCAACTCCTACGGCTGATTTTTATGCTTTCCAATCATGTACCTCGACTCAATGAACTATCCCAGATTCTTCCTCATACTACCGTACCGCAGTACTGTATACACAGTACCTGAAGAACGGCTCAGTCAGAGAATTACCAGAACAGCGTTTATGACTACTTGAAATAACTACAAGATGGCACAATCTTTTCATCTTCTCTGTCCCTCTTACAACATCACAAAACATCCCCATATCGATCAACTGCACAGCTTCCAGACGTTCACATAGCGTGTGCATAACTGCCGTCCAATATCAGAACACACAGCGCACCACACCCTATCTTCCACTTTCTCTATCTCTATCAACCTCGAATTTACCAACACACAAGATGAAGTCCCAGGAGGTATCCACCAAAGGCCAACCTCAATCTCAGTCCGCCAAAGCAGAACAACCAAAGGCAGAACCCAAAGCAAATCCAACAGCCTCCAAGGGAGATCCAGCGAGACCAAGTCAAAAGACCCCCATAACTCCCCGCAACACAAAAGAAACAGACAAATGTCCTCGCTGCGGAGGCACCGGATTTCTCGCTCAGTGCCACTCTTGCAGTCTCGGGACAGGAGTTGGATTGTGATTGATGGATCGTGTCAGCTAGGAGAAATGTACGGAGTCGGCGAATCTTGTATATTTCTGCGAGGTATTCATGCGAAACTGGAGATGGTCTGAGATGGTAGGGATGTGTGGGTTTTATTTAGTTTGAGCTTATTGGTCGCTCTTCAATACGAGTACATTGCATGCACGCTGCTGGTGTTTCTTTTCGCTCATTCAAGGTTTGGACGACTTGGGGGGGTTCGTTCATTGGGACTGATGCATAAATAAACAAAAAAAAAGACATCCGTTTTACCATTTGATAATTTCCTCGTTGTGATTTCCCGCATATCTCTACATTTACCTCACTCATCTCCATATCCATCTCCAACTTTATTTCTAGGTTGATCTTCTTTCTCGCCATCCTCATCGTCATCCCCATCATAGATCGATCTATTCTCCCGATATCCTTCAAACATAGCTCCACTCATTTCCACTTCCCTCTCCCCCATCACCTCATCCTTCTCCAACACCAACGTTCTTACCCCCTCAACCAACTCTCCTCTCTCCATCTTCTCTCTCTCCACCAACTCCAACTTCTGCTTCTGCTTCTTCCTCTTCTCTCTCTTATTCGCAATCTTCGCGGTGATTCTCTCCTCTTTCTTCTTCAATCGTTTCTGCAGGATAAATCAGCCCTAGCCTCTTAAAAAAATCAAGCGTAGATATATCCATGCAAAAACGATGGGAAAGTACAACTTACAGCGAGATTTTCCTTCCCCCTCTTTGAAAGCGGTCGCTTCTCCGCCGAAGCGCTTTCAAATTGGTTGTTGGCTTGCATCTCTAAGTGATTCGCGTGATGAGGCAACGGAGGCAGGACTATTGTTGTTATTCTTTTTCTTATTGTTTCTTGAAGATTTTTTTTCAAGATGCGAATAGGAAAGTCATGGTTACAGAAGGCTGTGGTGGTAGCCTCGTTATTTGAGACGATTATACATAAATAAGATTCATTCTCAGTTGTTGGTCCACCACCTCTGCTAATTCGATAGAGCTAGACTAAGATTCTAATATCCAAAATCTCTAATAGTGATATCTATTCTCCAAAATGAATAAAGCAAAACAAAACCCTCTTATGCAAACTCCTCAAAACTTTTGATCTCCGAAAGACTACTACGATGCATTGAGAGATTCAAGTAGACATGGCGCTCATTCGGTTACTGGACGAGTATCTATCTAGGTGAAACCTTATTTCCAGACATTGAAGTCCAGAGTCCAATGAAGATATATCGACTAGCGTTAGATAATTAAAAATTGCAATTCAACGAGGAGCGTCCCCTCAAAAACTATATAATTCAATCTTTGAGAGTTGAGATCTATAGCGAATTCTCAGGTTAAAAAAAAGGCATTGGGAATGAATTGATCTATAGAGCGTTTGAAAATTGTAGGATTATCTAAATCTTCAATCTCAGAATGACATCGTATTTCTACTTAAACGAAAAAGGACCGAATATAAGTTATCATGCACAAAAATTTGAAGATAATAATACATCAAAGTGTTGGATTATCAAACATCACTTCAGCCTACTCTTTGGACTTTTGTGTTTTGCTCGATGCCCGGACTTTAGGTAAAAGATAATCTCCCCCCAAGAAGGCCTTGTATACTCCATATAGCCCGCTCAATGGCCAGATACTCCAGAAGATTGCCAGCAGCCACAAACTCCACGATGCCTGCAATTTCTTTTGCTCCGAATCTACATCAACTTTGACTTTATCGTAGATACTAGGAAGGTGTGTGGCATGATACTTGACACGAAGAGCATCGTACTCCTTACGATTGTAAATCTCATCGAATTCCTTCTCAGTATAATAGGCATGAGCATACAGCCACTTCTGACCACCCAATTCTCGAACCTTATGTTCGAATTTTCGGTTCCATGATATGAAAGCATCACGATTATTTGGTCCTGGTCCCCAGACCCCGAAGTTGAGCAACATGTTAGGAGTAGATGAATTCTCTTTCCTTTCGGCGAGAAGACCAAGCGGTGAGTCTCTGGATATCCCGCTCTGACGCAGTGGACACAGCCAAATAGGCCACTGGCCGAAATCTTTGTCTAGATATTCGACGAACTCGGTGCTACGTGGATACGGAATTGCCACATCCTGAATTATATACATTTTTGAAAGTCCGCTTTGATGTAATGCGTGATACATCACTCGCGTATGCATGAAGTAGTCGAGTAGACGGCGCGTAATACGGTTGAAAGGAGTAATGAAGTATCTAGCAGAAGTCAGTAATAGGCCAACCTTGAAATTTATTTCCTTTTACCTATAGGCATATCTGGCAACCCAAAAACCGCCTCGGTCATATCTAAACAGGTAATCAACAAGGGGTATCACTTCTGTGACTGATCCGGAGCTCTTATCATGCAGTTTCTTTGCATGGAGATAGAACCAAGGATCTGAATTTCTTGTGAAACGCTGAACCTGGGTATTGGGGGTAATATCATCAACCAAGCGTCCAGAACAGATGACACCAGACTCTTTACTGAACAAAATTCCATCAAGGTAGTCAACATTTGGATCCTTGGAGATTTGCTCGATCTTTTGTATTCCTTGAGCCATGCTTTGTATATTTATATATGTCAACTCAACATATGTTTTGGCTTCGATTAGCTGCAGCTCAATCAAAGTGGTAACTCCTAATGTCCCAAAAGACGATGCAGCACCATAGAAGAGATCCGAATTCACATCTTTGGAAGCCGACACGATCTCGCCATTTGCAAGAACCATCTCGATCCAATTGACAGTGCGATCAAAGAACCCATATTTGAAAGAGCTGCTCTCTCCAGAAGTACCAGCAAAGCCTCCTCCAGTAGTGATACCCGGGAATTCCATAACCACTGGAGGGACCAGGCCATAACGAAGAGTTTCTGCGACGAGGCTATCCATTGGTACATTTGGTTCAACAAGAACCGTTCTTCTCTCGGTGTCTACCTTGAGTACCCGATCTAGTTTGCTTGTATCAACCATACGGTCTCTACGACGGTTAGAGTCTCGTGTACTGTTCGTTGAACCATGGTATAACCTGAATCCCTCTTTCCGTTCATAAAATTGCTTGACTGAAGAGGCAATGATAGAAACTGCTTCATTGTGGCGATCCATCGCTTGCTAATTTGCTGTGGATTATACGTTGTGATATCTCGCAGGGAACGAATGAGAAAGGAGTTCTTGATTGAGGTAAGAACATGCTTTCCGTGGTTACCGACAAACATTAGCCGCTAAAAGTGAGCCCCGCTAAGATACACGCTAAATCGAAACATGGCATCGCGCCACTGCGTAATGAACTTACGAAATCCTTCAGACTGCCGAAATGGTAGGAGACACACGAGACACGATACGCGGGAGTGGGGGAGTCTAAGCGCGTGGGAATTTTCAGCCGAACCGACTCATCCGAGCATAGTGAACATTGTGCAAGATAGTCTTCACTGTTTTGATCAACATTAATTTATTGGATTAAAATATCGTGGTTTGAACATAATTCTCTTTAGTTTCCTAGTATCGTGATAATTTCCAAGTCCATGATTCTTTGTAGACACAGTCTTAGTACCTATCATATAATGATAATGATCTTGGCTCTCGGTTCAGTTCGAGGAATCAATCACACCCCCAAGGGGAGAATATCTGATGGAAGGAATCAGAATAGGACCTTGTCATCTGTAACAGAAGAGATTATCAGTATATTCGAGTAATCAAGTCCTAATCATGAAGTCCACGTGCATCTGTCGCCTCATTGCTTCTATCACAAACGGACTCACTCGTTATGATTCAATTCTCCAGCGGGGCATTGGGAAAATAGTTGTTCATTGAATTACAATTATACACGGTCAAAAACACATTTTTGTTTCAAGTCTGTTCTCCTCATCTCTAGCCTTCCAGATTTCCCCCAATTATTCATTACCTTACTTACCTACTTTTTCAACAGGCGCAGCTCCACCTGTAGTAGGCAGTCCCATAAAAATCTTGAAGTAATCCTATAACATCGTTAACAATACCCACGACAAAATTGATATGGGCAAACCTACATAGATCATCCATTGCAAACCAGTCAGAGTACCAATCATAACAATACGAACAGGAAGACCATTCCAGAGACCACGGAATCCAATATCTTTATAGATACGTCCGGTAGCAGCACCAAATGCTTCACCGGGAAGTCGGGTTGCGTTTAACTTGGAAACCTGGATATCGCGTATGAGTTAAGAGTCATGTAGAGACTGGTGGGAAAAAAGGGACTCACCATAACATCAGCAGGATGTGAAACAATTGCGCAAAGAATACCGGCCAAGTAACCACCAGTGAACGAAACACCTGTTTGAGCAGCTTTACCATAGTCTGATTTCTGACCTGGAAGACGATCGTAAATCATTTCTACAATTGTCTCAAAAGATGCGAATTTCATCATCGTATATGGGATCTGTCGTCCCCAGAGAGGATACAAGCCCTTGTATAATCCGGCATAGCCTTCTTTCGATATGATCTTTGAAAGACCATCTGAAGTACCTTTTGCAAACGGTGGAACGGTAGTTTGCATTCTAACCTTCACGGCCTCAAAAGGGCAAAGTGCCACATCTGCAATGAATTCTGCGGATGCGCTGGCAGAGAGGTAAAGCCATGTTTTGTACTTGTATGCATTCTCAGGACCGGCGAGGTCGGCGTAGAATTTCTTGAAGTATTCATAGCCACCGTATTTGAAGGCTCCTTGAGCGGAGTAACCGAAAAATGTTGGGCCCCATCCTGTCATGATGCCACGGAAACCTTCGGCGCGGAAGATTTTACCCCAGGCTTGGAAGTTGCCGGTGTACATTTTGGAATCGACTTGGCGACGACATTTTACTAGATCGAGGGGAGTAACAGTTGTATGGGTGAGACCCTGCAGGATGTTAGTGGGGAGCTTGAGCGTTTCAGTTACAAGTTGAGTGATGAATGGAAAGTAAGTCTTTGCAAGGTCTATCTATGGAAGTTTCGATGGGAGAAGACAATTAGGCGTTCAATCACCAATCCTAACAACCACCAAACTTTTTTTGGTTGAGGAGAAGTACTGATGTGGTGATGGCGCAAGGTAGAGTTCTGCTAGTTGACGTGAAGAGCTTTGATAGATTGGAACAGGTTCGCGTGGCAGTAAAACTAATCAATAAGGCAAAATCTCACGAATGGATTGATTGCAAAGACTCGCAATTGACATCCTTGTGTCGTAGTAGGTAAAATGTTCCATTAGAGGAAGCGAAGTAGCTTTAGGGGAACGGAAGGGTAAAGTTTTCGACGCGAATCCAGATACTCCAGAATAGGCTTCATGGAGAAAGTTTGAAACTGATAGATAGTCCCTTGCAGCCCAAACTCCTTGAGATCATAGGATAGATTGTAGGTAGATAGAGATAACTCACACAAGCAAGCAATCCACCAAAAGTACACGCCGCATAAAACTTTGGTGAATACAGCTCGATTTTGCCAGTTTTAGCTTGAGCAGCCGCACTAGCTTTGTCAAACTCCTTTGTAGCTTCTGCACTCAATGCATTGGCTTTATTTTTCGCATCGTCGACGACAGACCAAGCTGTATAGAGCTCCGGACGAGCTTGAAGTGGGGTGCGGCGCTTTGATACGGGAGTGGTACGTGATTGAATTGATGGTTCGGTTCGGCGACCGTAGGGATTTGGAGAATGGAATGCATCGTGAAGAGTATTTTGAGAGGGAAAAATTGAAGGCATTTTGAAGAATGAATGAGAAGAGTGATTGCTCATGAGTGAGGAATGAAAAGAAATGCGATGAGATGCGATGCTTATTTGTTAAATAATTTGAGGAAAGTTGGATTGAATGGATAATCCGGATGGATGAGACAGCTTGACCCAGTTTTGACGCTGGAGCAATAACTTCAACGGCCAATGATATGCGACTGTATACGGTACAAAGTCTAGATGGTATCTCATCCCTCGTGCGAGGTTGGCACTGATCAATTCATCGGATGGGAACGGGCAGGAAGGAACATTGATTTAATACGATGTGAGAATTGTTGCCCGGCTCGATTATACAAAGAAGTAGATGGCGGAAGCTCAATTGCATTGCTTTGTACGATGTACATACGATAGAATGCTGCATGATATCCGAGGTGCTTCCTAGTGATGAGTAACCTTGATCAGTAATGCAGAGATTCAGTCAATGCCTTGCAATATGTATGTCCTTCAAACCACGTGATAATGATACATAGGTAGGTACGTTCCGGAATTGAAGCTATTCACAAACGAGAGAAAAGCTTCTAGAATGTCCCGATCTAGTCTGAAGTCTCAGGCACAGGAACACACACACGCTGTATAGACTTGCTTCCCAGCTTCCCTACCACGTCAAATCAGGACCCGCCCCGCCTAATTACAATTTACCCCACCATTTCCTCCCCACCATAAAATTATTTGTTACTTTGTTAATCGTGAATACTCGTATACCTCTTAAATCAACATCTTTCCAAATGTCCAACATTATACCCAATCAAATAACAACATCCGCCACCTCAAATCCAGCAGAGATGTCTTCATCGCCTAAACCCGGTCTCTCAAAACTGTCAAATCGTTATAGAGGAGTACGTATACTATAACCTTACCTACACCCATCTATGACTATGACTTTGAATGGGCGTAAACAAATGTGCTAACCAAGCCACTCATCTAGGCCACAGTCGAAGATCTCGACCCTCCATCTGCCCTCTCCTGTAACCCTACCGATCCCATCTCATACGCTCTTATGAGCGCCTTCGAACGCGATTACACACATCTCACCGTCGTAACCCCCGACACCCGCGCTCTCCTAGGCTACCTCTCCATTCCCCATCTACGCATCTTGCTCGAGACAGGAAAAGTGCAAGAATCAGATGAGGTATCTAAAGCCATGGTAAAATTCAGGAGGAAGGGAAAGGTTTACAAGGTCATTACTATGGATACGCCGTTGGAAGACTTGGAGTTATTTTTCAGCGGGGGAGAGAATGGCGAGGCAGGCAAACAGGAATTTGCCGTTGTGACGGATGAGAGGAGAAGATTTGTGTTGGGAGTTGCGACGAAAACAGATTTGGAGGAGTTTGCGAGGAGGAGACCTGCTTAAGAAAGAAATGCATATGATGAGAATGGATTGGGAAAATGGAGTTCGGGATATCAAAGAGTACGGCTTTAGAATGCATAGCGTGGACCAAAATTTAGGGGTACTATCTAATGCTGCATTTCACCAATTTCATGTTTGTGTTTGAGTGTTTACAAACACTTTGCCTATCAGTCCTTTCTTATTCTCTGATTCATTGTGATGAATTCGAGTGTGGATAGTGTTCATAGCGTGTTCTCGAGCTTCCTACCAGTATGGCAAAGTTTGCTACATCATTTTTATCCAAGTTAGACTTGAAAACTTTCAGGTTATTCATTCGCGCGTATGGGCGATCATTGATAGCTGTGCAAAATGATACCAATCAATGATAATGTAAACCTTCACCACACATTGTGCTTGAGTGTCATCCTTAACCTCATGACGTATAAATCCGAATATCACTAACGAGCGTACTTTCAAATTCAATGTTTAGTTCCCAAGCAATAAATCATGGCAAACGATAGGACCTCGACTTCTACGCATGGAGTTTTTGTATTCATATACTTTCATTTCACTACCTTCTCGATCCCTCTAGCTTCTATTCCACAAGCATCACCACTATCCTTTACACGAACCTTTGACACGCCGAAATGACTCACCTCAGTGCTGGTAGTCAGTACCATGTTCTCACATTCTGCACAAGGGTCATTCATTACTTGCAAATCACCCCAACGGACAAGAGCATAAGCAATTTTGATAGCATTGAGATACGACCATAAAATCCAAGCCAACTTTTCATATTCCAGTTATGTCTTGCTGAACACTCAATGAAAATGAGTTCGAATTCTAAATCTCTATTTTCTGAGAAACTTACTTTTATAAAAGTAAGGAGAACCCCGCTGCCCATTCTCGGGGGGGGGGGGTTATCCGATCTGAAAAGTTTTTTCTTCTGACTAGGTACATACACAGTAATGGGAAGGCGAGGATCGAGCTTGTTGTAAAGTCAAGGGAGGGAGGGAGAAATCTAGCCAGATCCCGCGTCAAATGCAAGTATGGGAAGATGGAAACAGGATGATACATCGTGGGTGTCGACTAAGGAGGAGATTCAGAGGGGGAGTAGAGAATTTTACGGCGGGGTTAAGGTAACGAGTTTGAAGTTTAAAGAAAGGAGCAAGAAAATTTGAAGGTGTTGAATAGGATAGAGGTAGAAAAAGATGGGAGATGGGAGGTATGAGGTATGAGGTGATGATTTGCACGGTCTAAATAATGATAGAATAATGGATCGAGTTGAATGTATATCTAGCTACTCCCTCCTTCCCATGTGAATAAGATGATTTGTTCTGACCGATTTTCTCCTTTAATGTCGGTGTTTGAGACGTCTACCATGATATACTTCAATTAAAGCTGTTGTGCGTGGTACCACAGCAACATTTGAAAGCACCACTTGAAAATCAAAACAATCTAAAAACCGATATCCTGCCTAATAATTGCGTATCCAACAAACGACATACAATTCCTATTGACCAATATGGACAAGCCACCTACATATCATACAACCTACCAGTCGAAATGGTCATGACCCTATGTATAAACACAACTGATAGCGCGGAGATCACATTCGTCTTTGGTAAAGTGGTGTATCATTTTCCACATCACGGGATAGGTTAACACGAATAAGACTGCGGAGATACCAAGCGTTCACCTCAACGACATAGTAAGCAGCTTTACATCATCTTTACAGCGAGCAATTCATCGGGTACATTCGGCAGCAATCGCTGAGTGGAACCGATGAAAGCACTAGAGTACAACACAAGGGGTCACAATAAGGCCATTTCAACCTCATATCGGTATGCGACATACACCTCGTCGAAGATACCTCATTCGGCTTCTGCACGTGTCAGCGGCATTGCAACCTACTGGTCGGTGAGTTAAAATTCCCTTCAAGAAAACATTGGCAATAAGGCAGCAAGTAAATTGGACATCATGCGTAAGCGATATCCATTGTTTGATTTCATATTCCACGATTACTCACTCAGTAGATAATCAATGACTGCTTCTTGAGATTGTAGAATAGGGTCAACTATGCTAGTGACCATCGAAATGCTTCTTCCACATAATATTATACCATGGCACTGGAACATATACCCCGTCACTAGCTCCCAGATAGACCTTTTGAATAACAGTTGGCACCAACAGGTTGTAAAGTTACTCTCTTGGGCAACCCGACATGCAAATTCACTGCACATTTGCAAGCTCCTCCGTTGCATTAAGTATCGAGAGTGGTATCAAAGGATTGTGTTCGTTTGTTCGTCGGTGACGTTGATGTTGTGCTTAATGTTCTACTGCCAAAGTTTCCTGAATTGTGCGGTGAGAGTTCTGAGGCGCCATTAATCAGATATCTTGGATCATACATCTGGCGAGGAGTATGTTTGTCTTGTGAAACTTGAAGGCGAACAATTTGGATTAGCGGATGACCCCATGTGCGATTTAGCTTTTTCACATCGGCGGCGGTTCATTTTTCTTCCATGCTGTCTTGCCCCCTTGTTGAAGATGGTAGCTTGTCGAACATTGTACCAAAATAATCAAACATATTGCAAATATTATGTCTTCAGAGACTTGACTTGATAAAACAAAAGGCTTTAAGCGCAAAGTGGTTATGTTTTAGAGTAGAACCCTCCTCATGTACCATAGAATTTCAGGGCAAAGCGACTCGGGACTTTATTCCCCGCAATGTTACCACGACAAGCGCAGGATATCGAGATCCACCGGAACATGCAATATGACCGATTATTCTCGAACACAAAGTTCCAGGGAGATACAAGGGCCCATATATTGTAACCACTTCCTCGGGCGACATGTGAGAGTCTGAAGGGAAGGTGGAGGAGACGATAGAGTGGGCTATAGGCGAGACATGGCAGTGAAATCAGCAAGCTTATCGCGATGCCGCAGAGTAAAGCTTTCTATCTTCCCATCGGGCACGAAGAATTTGGACAGAGAGATGGGTTGCTAGAATTTCTAGTCGATAGTGAATATACAAATGGACCGCTCTTCGGTATGTGAAAATGAAAAGCCGAAGGAAATCATGAGTGCGAGACTGTCCAACGGCTTTAGAAATCCGGGCAGGAATCACAAGCTCTGAACCTCATGTTTTTGGTCTCTGGTAAACTTGCATCTTGTATCCAATTCCTCATGAACGATGAACGATGAACGGCCGCGGTGAGATTCCGAAATCGCTAGTCTAAAATCATAATCAGCAGAACAGTTTCAAAAGTGCTCTCGAGACATGATTTTGCCTGCAGAGCAGAGAGTTCACTCGAACATTCAAGTAAAATATATTTTCACGACCAAGAGCACCACCTTCACATGCAAAACATCTTATTGAAAAATTCATTAGTTTTGTGCAATAGCCGTTGAATTCATGAGAGTACACCTATGCAGTTTTGTTGAACCGCTCTTGTAGCCCACATCCATCCATCGCACCCCGCAAGAATATAAAACAGACCCATGAACCATTCATGCCATTTATTTCTTGGCAGCAGCGGCCTCATCAGCTGCATCCTTTGCTCTCTTCTCACGCTTTCCGGCCAATCTAGCATCACTTCTTGCATCGCGCAACTTTCTGTATGCACCTCCCTCAATTGGTTTT
Source organism: Botrytis hyacinthi (assembly GCA_004786245.1). Classification (NCBI taxonomy): domain Eukaryota; kingdom Fungi; phylum Ascomycota; class Leotiomycetes; order Helotiales; family Sclerotiniaceae; genus Botrytis; species Botrytis hyacinthi. Next base: position 12,903 of record PQXK01000181.1, on the reverse strand, counting down.
GGCATATCGCTCTTCTTGATCTCTGAGAATCCACCCTCAACAGTGGAGATTGGGAGAGCGTTCTTGACACGGCTGCTGGTCTCCTTGAGAGCAGCGACTTCCTCCTTGGTGGAGTCACCCTTCTTAGGTTGACCAAGTTTGCGTGGGAAGAGGATGAGGCGGGCACGGAAGGACTTGAGGCGGTCGACGTTGGCCTTGAGGGACTCGACGGAGAGGTTTTGACGGCGGGCATCAACGGAGATACCGATGGTTGGGGCGAGCTTGCGGGGGATTTGTGCCTCCTATAATAACATCAGAAAACTATTCCCACAGAGCTGAAAATTTCCAATCTATCTCACCTTCAACTCGGCGAGGGTGAAACCACGGCCAGCTCGTACACGTCTGTTGTACTTGATGGTTGGGCATCTGACAACAGGTCTCAACAAGTCGATTGGGCGTGGGGCGACAGCTGCAGTCTTTGCGAGACGAGCATTGCGGCGTCTGAGTTTTCGGCCAGGCTATTCATATTGTTAGATTCGATTCCAGAGATTTTTGCATTCCGTTTGCGCGTGGTGATTTACCTGGTCGAAGTGAACTCTAACTCGTCTTTGCCAATCCTTTCGGAAATCTATCCATAATCAGCATCTTTGTAATTATCCTAATTGATCTGCAAAGAGGACATACGGTTGTGGGCAATTTGCTGGTTGTGCTTGATCGCCATTTTGTCGGATTGCAATCAAGTTGTCGTTGGTCGTCGTCTTCAAAATTCGAGATGTCGGAATCGCAGTATTGGACTTGCTGGGTTCGAAAAATTTAGGGCAAACAATCCCACAACCGAATTTTCCAAAATTAGTGTAGCACGTGATGCAAACTTTTTCTCATCAATCCTTGCTCGGCCCTCTTTTATTGATCATCGCCCTTCACTTCTTCAATCCTCCATACCAATAATACAGTACGATGAAATAATAATTACCTTCGTTGGATTTCCGGTGAAGTTATTTCGATATACTTTCAAGGTACCCGGTGAGCTTTCCGGTGAGCTTTCAACGTGAGAAAGGGACTTCATTATCATAACCAATGAACATTCCTCGATGTTGGATGTGATACTTATTATTATGGCGATGGTAAATATCAGTCCGTTTCGTTGTACGGGTTTACTGAATTCATCATTTTATTCATATCTACTCGATATGTTCATCAGTTCAGCAATACGCATCATATTTAGTGTACTCTTCAAAGTGTCATCAAGCATGGTGGTTGACATGTCATGAACAGGCGTTATGAATTCACATACATGACAATTTGCTTCCTAAAATGGATTTCAATTGTGATACTCGATATCATGATAGCGTTCACACACTCCCAGAATCACTAACAGCACATTTAAAGATTTTGGAGGTATAAAGTTATTTTTCAATTCATCAACTATTTTGAAGTTGAATGATTCATGCCATACATATCTCATTACTACCGTAAAACGCTTTCGTAAAATTGATTATTTTCGCCTAGCAACCGAAAGCAAGACAAGCAAATGTCTCAAGTCTCAAGGAAATAGGTAGGCCAGAAGAAATGACCACGAGTCCCGTCCGCCCATTTTTTATGCAAAGACATATCTCATTTGCCCTCGAAACCGCTGAACCGATCCAACGCCAAAGCACCTTTTTTAATGATCAAATACAAAAAGCCCATTTTGGAAGTTCTTCAGTGAACCAAGGTTACTTGCTTTCAGTATTTGTGAAACCGACCCAAGTCTTTCTCAAACATGGAACTTCTTCGTTGCGATTGTCATCAAACGGGAGGACCGCCTCTTTCCAGCCGACGGCATTCCATTGACGTCCATTCTTGACACGCTCCTCATCAGGTATTTTACTAGCGAGGGCTCTCTGTCTTCTCTTCTCGCGCTCCTCAATGACGGGATACATGATTTTTCGTCGAAGTAAATGGGTTACATGGCCGTGAATAACACCGATATTTCCAGTTTCTAATACATGCTTCAAGAGACTGAAAGGCAAGTTGAGTAACAACCTTGACAGTGTAAGAGTAATAGAATTCGAGGAAGGGGAGCGAAGGCTCTCTTCTGTAGGGTGGTCGCCGAACTTAATAGAGCTCAATCGCGAGTTTGTGGGCCGGTGATCAGGTACATGCGGGATTCTAGAATTGAAATGAATGTCTGAGACTGTCGTATCCAATTCGAAGTTAGGAGGGAAGGACAGGATGATGAAGTTGATTATATTGGAAATGATGACGTTGGCGCATGGAGTATAAGTACTTCGACCGACTATATCGTTGACATCCGGATTTCCTGAGTTCCACGATGCATCAATACCTCCTTCAAGAGCAAATTCAAGAGCCTTTTCGACTGTGTCCCAGGTAATGAGTTGGCTCGCAATGGTGCAACCAGTCTTCCAAATTTGAGGAATTTGAAGAACAACCCCTGATGCTATATAGCCAAGTGTGAAGTCGAAACGTTCAGCTGGGGTTAATGGCATGGGAGCTGATCCAATGTATGGAGCCGGAAAGCGGGCCATTGCATCTAAGTCCAATACAGGTCCACCATACAGATATCGAACCGCCAATGAAAATGCATCAGATCGCAAGTAACGATCATCTGACTCAATCAAGATGTTCTGGATAGGTAGAGGTGAATCACAATTTGCGCTAGCTCCTGGTGTAATGAGACCTTTCAAAACGAAACTGCGAGCCAAGATCAATCTGTGAGCACTAATTCGAAGAGGAGCTGCTCGGTCATCAGAGTAGCGTAGCTCGAGAACGCAATCAGAAAATTCTGGTTGTGCGAATTGCTCACGGAGGTGAAACCAAAGATCTCGGCGGTTGCCGCCTGCCCATGGAATTTCTTCTTTGCGCGGGTAGCCGACGACGCCACGATAAGGTGGCGGTCCCATTGGTAGAAGTGGAGATGGATGATGTCCATAATGGGGGCCCAAACCGTTTTCCTGGTCCTGAATCGATGTTCGAAATCCATGGATGTTGTGCTTGTTGGCTGGATCAAAGCCGTTGAACCGAGGACTCTCAACAATTTGGGGACCAGTTGGGGAGTAACCTTCTTGTGGGACAAATGATTGCATTTGTTTGCGAAGGAAGTCATCGGGTGGAGGGACTTGAAAGCCGTCTTGGGGGTGGTAATATCCTGGAGGGAATGCTGGAGTCATTGGTGAAAACCCATTCGACATGTGGTGTTGATGGCCGCCGTTTGAGAGATGAGGACCATGGCGCGCAACACCTTGCTGTGCGTAAGCATAAGGCGGAATATTGCCAGCGCTCGAAGGGGGAGCTGGTGACGAATTATTGGAATCGGGATATCCGCCGAAGATCGGGTTTGAAACGCTGGTGTGAGCGTGGTGCATTGGATGTTGACCATTGAACGCAACCTGCTGTGGAAATTGTGCAGATTCGGAGGACATTGTGGATTGATTGCTAGCTGGCACAAAGGGTGGAGGCAATTGATATGTTGATCTCGATGTGGTAGATTGGGTTTCGGATGGAGTAGAGTGCTTTTCCTCTTGAAGATTGTCTGCTACAGAAAAGAGAAGATTTAGCGACAAGGACAGCATTTTGGATTGGCAGAAATGGCGAGGCTGAAAGTGAATTCTCAAATCTCACCTTTTGCTTCATTCACGTTGACCAAACTTTCCTCGCCCTCCCGTTCAGTAGAACTTCGCTCAGTAGAACCACGACCAGTAGAACCAGAACCAATCGTAACACCGCACTCAGTAGAGCTAAATCCATCCAGCGATTCAGAAGTAGATGGTGTGTCGGCAACTGCTGTGGGAGCAGGCTTGGGGGACTCGTTTGTTGCCTTCAAAGCTTTGTCTTTTGGAAGAGGCTCATCGATATGCACGGAAGGTGTATCAATAGTTGACATCGATGTAATGGGTACTTGGACTGCTGGGGCCGTCGAGGATGGGGGTGCGACTTCCTTCGCCGTTTCTCGAGTAGGTAATTTCTTTTGCTGTAGCTTACCGTAGGAAAGAGGCAGAGCAGGAACAATGCCTCTCGGAACCGCAACTGCAGGCCTTGGGCGATTCTGCATGACTTTTGACGCGCCGTTTGCTGGTGCCATGTTCGTAATATTCATTCAGTCGCAACAAGCTCTTCTACTTGAGCTTGAATTCACGACTGACGTCCCCAAGATTCAACAATGACCTCAAGCTGGTCATGTAGCATCTGGGGAGTCTTTCGTTGCTTGATGAAGCTTTTAAGGTAAGCGCAAGTGAAAGGACTTGCAGTTTGGAAAGAAGCTCAAGATACTGATTAAAGGTAACCAATTCTGCGGGGTGCGAAATAAATTTGTTTAAGCCTGGGAGCCTGATCTAGAATGGGCTCTAACGTCTTTGAAAATAGTGTGGGTTTGAAAGGAGCTTGTACCTGTTTCCTCCGACGGACTTAAGAGGAAGCTACAAGAAGAACAAAGTCAAAAAATTGGCATGCTTTTAAATTTGGACTCTTAACACAAACACAAGCAATCGGTTAAAGATCTATGATTTGATATATACATATCACATTATACATGAAATACTGCTGACCTAGTTATACCCATGTTTTCTTACTCATATATACAATACTTTTCAAGAGCAAGAATAGTGTAGTAGATTCTGCCTACATGTAGACATTTCTCACGTATTCCTTGTTCAGGATACAAGGTACTATTTTGCTATTCGAATCCAAGACGTCCACAGAGAAAGTTCTCTCACATACAATAGCACATCATGATATAAGATATGGAATGTTCTGAGATAGTTCTCCCCCGACATACTTCAAGAGTCTTCTACAGCATGCCATGGAATCCACAACGCCTTCCATGAATGTTGATATGTTAGTGTAGCATCACTGTCGTACTGGCAAGCAATTCTCAAATCTGGCTCACTGTGTGGGAGGTGATGTATTGAACAGGGCAGCATGTCAGTGGAAATCTCCCGCTACCTTCTAAGGCTGAAGATTGAGGAATTGCTTACTGCAAGTAGGGGGTATTTTCTTTGAAACATATTCACTATTTCAGTACATTCCAGGTATTCATGAGAGGAGAGATTAGGATTGCTAGGTACAATGCTCAACATGACCATTGCTACGGATTGTATTTCTTCGGAGATACAAACGACTGCCTAAATTTCGAAAAAGTCGATCCCATTTTTAAGATTCAGACTTGAACTATTTTCCGATGACACTTGTATTTTGCTGAGCTTCAGTCACAGCATTGAAGTCAATAGCTTATTGAATATTGCGCACGATCTACCTTGTTGGGTAGTAAGAGTGAATTTGGAGAAATTTCGCATCCATATAGTTGACTTTTTGCGCCGAATAATTTCTTCTCCTCTTTCCGACATAAAAACAGTTCCCCCCACCATCCCCAATCTCAAATCCATCACAACATCACCGCGCTTCCCATACCGCAATTGCAGCTACTTTGACGATGAAAGTCAAAGAAGAAGACTCGCCCATGTTAGGAGCTGAAGAAGAAAATCAAGCCGTGGCAGGAGTTGGAGAACAAGATAGTGAAAATGTCTGAGAAGCTAGGTACTCGAATGTGCGGTTCAGCAAAAATCTGACCATAGGTGATATCTTTTAATTCATTATAGCATATGACAAGTACGATCAAACCCCAGGCTAACTCCATACGCAGAGCGAGGAGCAGTTGGAGAGTTTGAAAAATTTGATAGGACCAGGAGCAGAGGATGAGAAAAAGCGAAGAGTGATTAAGTGGACCCAGACGGAGAAGGATAGGAGAAAGGCTGCCGAAAGCCAAGTTCGTATTAAGGAGAAGATCGAAAAGATTAAAAGGTTCCAGATGCGGAGGGAAGTTATCATGGCGAAAAATGCGCAGAGGGCGGAACGTAGGGAAATTGCCGAGGTAAAACTTAGATGGGACGCAGAACATCCGGAAGAGGCAGCGACGAGAAGAGAGAATAATAAAGGAGCGCGGAAGCGAGCAGCCCAGAAAGCAAAGAAGAAACTTCGAGCAGAATTTCGGAATGCCTGGGAGATGGCAAGTTTTACCTATGACATTACTCATTGATGTCTTTGAGATGGATGTGCTGATCACATAAATGTATAGGGGCTGTTGACTGCAACAGGTAGAAACATGATGAAGTCGGACGCTGCGCGTGGTGTGGGAGAGGAGGCTGTCGATACTGGTGCTATGAACGCAGAAAAGATGGCCCATGTCAATTCTGATGTTAACATGATGAAGGGTTTGGGGTATGCTGAGAAGCTTACATTCAGTCTGACTATCAGGGAAAGATAGGCTTCACTTATTTCCAATGAAGAGATAGAGCATTTCTTTTTGCGAGAACTTTCTAAGACCAAATACGAGCATGTGATGAAACTTCACTGTATAGTATTTCAAAATGACACCAAAGATTCACATATTTCCCCTATTCCCCTATCTTGAATTCATCTGTGAACACTGAAACTTCTAAAAATTTCAATAATCTAACATTGAAGAAGCTCTTCCTACATATCTAGTAAATAATATAATCTTATTCAAACAATATCATGTAACATATATGCAATGCAAAATAGCATGCAAATCCACACTTCTGTTGCATATCTCAACATTCTACATACTTTCAATAGTAAAATCTCACAAGAGCATGTCAAATCATGGAATAGCGTTTTAGAATGCGATGTGCAAATAGATAGGTATCTGTTCATTGTTTCAAGAAGTCATTGTGGTTCTTTCACTGTATTCTTGTGTGCACTGGCCGATTTGTTAATCAAGTACTTATTCATACCCGCCATTGTCATTTTCCTTACGGCTTTAGATTACCTACTTGAGTGAGGTACAAGCTGAAATAACCGAACTGTGATTGGTGTATAACTATTGAACCTCCCACTCAAATCGACCATGGAGATAAATCCCCAGGTTTTCTCCATATACTCAAGAAGATATCGTCCGCTATTTATAAAAATGAGATACCTATCATTTCATCCAAGATAGCTGCTTACCTAGATTAAGATACCTACCTACCTACCTTACTTACGTCTCACCTACATATATACATACATACACCAATGATAAATCCCACCAAGTACCAATTCTCTCATGCAGACAGTCTAGAGATAAGCCCTCCGCCCTTCTCAAATACAATGAAATACAATAACATAACACCTCACACTCCGACATGCAACAAAACACTCCCTCGCATCTCTGTTCTCTTCTTTCTCCGTCTCATTGGCCCATTGCACATGCAATCGACTGTTTCTCTTCTGAATGAGGGATGGACGACTCCTGAATAGGCGAGTACTTAGTGGGATTGGGCTTATCTTTGACATCATCACATCATGGTTAGAGATAAGGATCGGGAAAGAGTGGAGCTATGATTACTAGGTAATGTAATATAAGCTCGAGGAAATGTACCAGGTAACTGTTGGATATTTGTTAATACATTTGAGCTTGTACTCCGTGCAAGAGGATAGGTGGTATTCCGTCCACGCGTGTAAGGGTAGGTATTAGATATGTGATGATCCATGGGCAAGACAATGGTTCCTGCACTTTGGTAGGTAAGAACTTAACTCGATCTTGTCGATGCTGCAGGAGAGAAATCAAAAATAGATTACATCATAGAATTTTAGGTTTAGATACTCTGTTCATATATTTGTTATCCATGTTTGATTGATGAAAGGAAAGAAAGCTAATCAAGGAACGGAAACGGAGGAGACCTAAATAGGAGCCTAATTAAAGCACGTGTAGATAGCCTTGATGATTTCCAGTTTATTGAATGAAGTTTGACTGAAGTTTCGTCTGCTTACTCGACTTGTTGTTGTTCACATCTTACGGAATTTCTGGCGCAAACATTCCTGCAACTGCTTGCTATATTTTCAAAGTAAGTGATGTTAGTTTTAACTTTATACTACGTCTCCTCCAAATCGTGAAAGAGAACGAACGAACTTTCATTAATGGCGTGGTGAGGTTTGTGATATGACCGATTGCGGGGTGTGAAGTGGGCTGAAATGGGACCAAGGATCCCTTTGCGCGATATTTATATTGCTCGGGATTCCCATTCCTTTGATCGCATAGTACAATACTTACTTATCTATTGAGCGCAGACTCTCATATTCAAAGGAGCATAATCGCAAGAATAAATTTAAATATTATTACAATGGCCGAGCCTGAAGTTAGTCACGGTCGCGGAGGTATGTATTTCTTGAATGTCTTCAGTAGAGGGAGATTCTAACGTCATAGCAGGCGCAGGAAATATTGGAGCCGATCCCACTCAGTATGCAACACCTTCCTCCTATCGCGGATATTTGAGCATTCACAATCCAATATCAGGCGAAATTTGTCGACAGATAAACTAATGGGCGCAATAGATATGTTGATGGCGAAATTGTCCGTCAAGGACCAGCAGGAGATCACGGCGATGGAGCATTCAGCGTCGGTCGCGGTGGGGCTGCAAACATCGGCTCACCTGGTCTCCCAGCTACCAAACGGAGCGATGTGGATAGTATCCCAGATGCTGCATTGAGGCCCAGCACCGATGGCGAGGTTGTGCATTTCGGACGAGGTGGAGAGGGTAATGTGGTTAATACGACCAAGCCAGGAGTACAACATCCGGTTGGATTGGCGGATAAGTTGAAGAATAAGTTGTTCAAGAAGAAGGCGCACGCTACTGAGAAATGAGTGGTTGAAGGAGACGATATTCTCTGAGATTGGTAGAATGGGTCGTGGCCCATGTTGACCTGAGATTTGCAAGCTTCTTCGCCGGTTAGATTTGAGGGGACTTCATTAATAAATTTCGAAGTTGGGGAGAGGAGTTTTGACATTCTTCTGGGAGGATAAAATGATACCCGAGTAATGATTGACTTGTGGAATTGGATTGAGTCTTTTGATTTGTTTGTCTTTTGACATTTGTTGTTTGTTTTAAGAAAGACAGTATTCCAATGATATATTCTGGTTTGCCATATACACCTAGGGACCATGAAGCAGCAAACTGATCAATCGTTCGCACCGTCAACATGTGACTCGACTACCTACCTAGGTAGATACCTGATGCTGACAGTATTATACATACTATACATATTTACTCGGTAGTTGAGCGGTATGAGAAACGTTTCCCATGATTCATGAATATGGAATTGATAGCTCTGGCACGATATACGTCGTAGATATACAGGGGACCTCGAGGCACAGCTACGTAATGTTGTCAAAGCTACGAGCATCATTGCTCTCTCTCTACCTAGTATTTACATTGATTCCGCTCGGAATTATTGATCGACCAATTAAAAAAGTAAATCTAGCAAAAATGGGCCAATGAGATCTGTAAAATCTGATGTGAACCTTTGGCTGGCCAATGAAATGGGTTGATCAGAGCTTTTTAATTGTTGTGCGACACTTTATTTACACTTTGCACTTTGATAAACACTTGACAGTCGGGAGAATTGTCAACTGTTTGGATTGAACTTTAAAGCTCGTCAAATACAACCAAAATCGCGACCATTACATAGGATTGTCGCAATCATTGACAATTGTTTACTCAATTCCCAAAGACTTCGTGGTGAATCTTTGACCTTGACTCTATTTTGCCTAAAGGGGAGCAAGATCTTGATCACGTATAATCTTCGTTCATTCTGAAGTGTACCTCGAAAGGTAGCTATTTTGTTTCTTAAAAACTTTGGTATCCTCTACAATTACCCACCTGCATCGAAAATCTGCAAGCCCTCCTCGGTCAACTATTTATATTTACATTTACATTTACATTTACATTTACTTTAGATAAATATCATAACATTTACCAGCCTACCTCTGCCTCAAAACGTCTTACAAAATCCGAATCTGCTTCGCAGTCAACTCGCACATCAACTTCACGTCCCCGCGCACGCGAATTTTCATCAATACTCGATCCTCGTAAATTCATTTCTCGCAGCTATACCTCGCTGTTTACCATGGCGCCAAAACATGGCTTGAATGGCTCGAGTTCATCTTCGAATAAACGAATGAAGACGGAGTCTTCCGAGCCAGGTTCTATGTCCTCTCCTGCCGCTATTCAAGAAGCGATATCCTTCGAGATTAAGATACCGCTTATGGATTTGGATAAGAAAGGAAAGGGGTCAAAACAAAATTCGGAATTAAGAGCACTGGCAGAGGAGCACATATCACCATTTCAAGGTTTCAATGCGCCGGAGGACGAACTTAATTACCATTATACTGTTGTGCCAAATGCAGAGTGGGCTGCCATGAGGAAATATAACAACTTCATAAGTAAGTGTAGTTCAAACATTAGCTACTGAATTTCCTCTAATTCGAAGCAGTCCAAGGCGATACTTATAAAAACAATCAATTCGTTTATGTGAAGGGCAAGACAGAAACAGGCACACAACCAAGAGACTTCTGGATAGCAAGGATATTACAGGTTAGAGCTAAAGATCCACAGCATGTCTACGCCTTGGTAAATACTATTATCTTTGGGAAAGACTCTGGACTGATTAGTTTTAGGTTGCCTGGATGTATTGGCCGGAAGAATTACCAGCGACAGCCAAAGCTACAGGCGAGACATCCGCAAGTTCAGGAAGGAGGAAATACCACGGAAATTCAGAGCTTATTGCGAGCAATTATCTGGATGTCGTAGATGTATTGACCTTCGCAGGAAAGATAGATGTTGAACGTTTTTCTGAGGACCTGGATGATTATGCAGTATCTGATCCGGATCCCAGCAAGTTTTACTGGCGTCAGACATTCTGTCAAGCCACCCAGAGACTTTCGGTGAGTTTTATCTCTGTAAATCAGACACATTAAAATTAATCATTTTCCTCCAGGACTTGCCCGTCTATTGTATTTGCAATGGTCACTATAATCCCGATAAACGCGAGTATGAGCATATTTGTGATAATGGAGATTGCCAAACTCTATATCATTCAGAGTGTTTGGTTGAAGACGCCCTCATCAAGCGATATCACGAGGAGTACCCTCAAGATGAGACGGCAACCAATGGAACAAAACCCAAAGATAAGAAGAATAAGAATGGGAAATCGAAACAGAAGATATACTCTAAGGAATTCAAAGGGGAATTCGCACATGATCAGGATGAGCAGACTCCACCAATGATCAAAATTACGGATAAGAGATCAACTCCGCATACGGTGACATTGCAGCGGGTTGCATGTCCAAAGTGTTCAACTCTTTTCGAATAATCTCTTGTTTTTCGAGCTTATGGTTCTAAATTACTATCACAGCTTATTTCCAATACGAGCTTTTAGGATTCACGGCCACTTATACAACACAATCTAGAACGATCTCTCGAGATCATACTTATCGTGGAAGCAGATTCAACTTGCATCTGCATCACCTCTCCACGATCTAACACATATACGTACGATTTTCAATGTATTTGTACATATTTTACACCAATTTCATTCACAAAATTTAATTTCTGGTCATAGTTGTCTGGACATATCATTTTGTATTACTGGAAAAAGCGAGCTGAATGCTAGGTGAATCAAATAGCGGCGTCTCTGGAAATGGTGGATCAGGAACATACTTGTGCCTTCTAATACCCATGTTTATTTCGATTTTGACCCTTAGGTAACTAACAGTTCGATTTCTCTTTTATTTTGGTATGGTTTTTTTACTCGTTAGTATTTTACAAGCGGCTTTTTCCATCTTAGGTCATGACAATTGAGAGTGCGCAAATGAATTTTCTTAAATTGTTGAATGAAAGGGGATGAAATTATTAGAGATTGAGAAACGAGAGATTCGGGAAAATAGGAAGAGAGCACAAGGATAACAAGCGGTGCTAGTAAGATCATGCACCTAACCAGAGAGGCGTCATAAGTGGGCATGGTAAGGGGAATGTTGATGGAAGATCAGTAAACACTGTGATCTTTCGGAGGGTAGATCGTGTTTAGAGTTGCATATTCATTGAGGAACATTAAAGGAATTGATGATTAGTATCAGAAATAAGAAGAAACTATTCACAATACCTTATCATTATTAATCCCGGGTGGCTATAATTTGAACATGATATGCGTATATCCAGTGTCTATCTCATTCTCGAAGTTAAATCTTCCTCTGCATTTTGCACCTACGTCATTTGAGTAATCTTTTACATCATTAGGATTTTATACGAGTAGGTAATTGGGATATTATTTCTTGACTTTAATTTCTCTTCTATTAGTTCTTTTCTTAATTTGCAGGTTGTAGTGTGTAGGTGTTATTGTATATTTAGTGTGGTGTTGTGTGGAATGTTCCTTAGGGAAGTTGAATCAGGGGAGGTTTTGGGAAGAGGGGAGAGGGGAGAGGAATGTTGAAAATGGTGTGGAGAGGGGTTAGGTATGTGTGTATGTATGTATGTATGTATGTATTAAAGGGGTTTGCTGTATATGAGATTGAGAGATTGGGGAGTGGGAAGATGGGGAGATGAGGTAATGAGGTAATGAGGAGTATGAAATATAGGGATATAAGGTGTGAGGTACAATTAGCGAAAAGATATCAAGGGGGGAGGAAGAGAAGGGGATGCTAAATTAAAAAGTAGGAACTGAGAATTATGAATTATACATCAAGATTACAGAGATGTATAAATAGATGTCTAGTTATTGGTTATATATAGTAATTGGGGAGTGAGGAGAGATAGGAGGTAAGAAGTATAAGTAGCTATTAGCTAGAGGTATATAGAAAAGAAAAAAGGAGTATAAGTAAAATAGTATATGTAACCTCATCTCTTTTTAAGGATATCACTTTAGAAAAGAAGAGGGTGATGTGAAGGGGTTGAGTAGATGGTTAATCTATATATATCCATATAAATATAAATATGATTATGTATTTAATAAATCGAATGGATCATATCGATCATATGTGAAAATCTATTTATCTATATTTTCCTTTTGTTTTCTTTTTTTCCATCTCCTCCACTCTCAATCTCAAATCTCTATTCTAATACTCACGCTCCTCCCTCCTCCCTCCCCCTCCTCCCT